>JACEGR010005477.1:0-72740 GCA_014170235.1 Listronotus bonariensis
AAAAAGTGGCTAAGTCCACATTTTTGTGATTTTTGAGTTAGATGGCTCCATCTATATATTTTTAGGCGTACTATGCATTGGCGCACTCGGATTCAAGCCAAGAAGTAGATAACTACTTTAAAATGAATAATATGAGTTTAGAGTATTATCCGATTTGAGTGCAAGAAGTTGCTAAGTGCCAAAAAGTATCTAAGTCCATGGACTTAACCACTTCTTGACCCGTAAATGGAAGTAAAATCATCGTCTCGTGTTTGATAAACATTTTTGTGCGAAATTAGTGTAATGTAACTTTCTCAGGTAAGTGCACTGTTACCTATTTGATTTACACTTTCTGATTTTCTGATTCTTTAGCTAAAATAACTAAGAAACTTAATTTATTTAGTGGCATTGTTTATTTAGTTTTTGAGGTTATGTAGATGCGATTTTTTAAGCTTTGTAAATACCTACAGTATGGTTGCTATTGTAGACCGTGCTTAGATTGTGGGTGTTTCGGTTATGTGCTAATTTTGTGAATATCGGATTTTAGCCTTACCCTGGAAGGGAACAATAATAATATCGTTTTTATATTTTTTTATATTCAGATTCATCCATCAGCTAAAGCGAAGCGGAAATATCTGGCAGCGAGTACGATCCTTCTGAAAAGATGACAAGCAAAGGTCAAACAGTAAAAGAAAACTACAATCTTTGTTCAGAGTAACAAAGAGCCGACTATATACCAATTTTCTGAATATCGGATTCTAGACGTACGCTGAAAAGGAGCAATAATAATGTAGTTTTTGTTAAATTTCAGATTTATCATCCAGTGAGAGCGAAGCTAAAACGTCTGGAAGTGAATATGATCCTACTGAAGAAACAATGGGCAAAGGTCGAAAATTATTGAAAAAAACTGTGCTAGAGTTACGAGGGAGCCCTAACTCTGTATCTAGTGACAGTGAGAGCGAGAACGATATGCTCGACACCGCAGCCTCCGCTGAGGATAACGAAGAGCAGACACGCGGCACTTCAAAATGGAAGAGAAATATAAAAAAACGAAGGCAATTTATGAAAAATACTCGTAGAGAAATTCCAAACTGCAGATGCAAATGTATTAACAAACTCAGTGTTTTAGAGCAAACCTCCATTTTTGAAAAATATTCTGCCTTGTCCACTCATGCTGAACAAACAATATACTTACAGGGCTGCGTTAAAAAAGTTGAAAAATCGCGTTCTCGCCCTCGTAACAGAGAAAACGTAAAACAACGTTCAACCTTCAAGTACGAAGTCAGTACGAATACTAAAGGGACAGTCTATCTTTGCCAGAATGCATTTTTGTCGATCCATGGAATTTTCAAGAGTCGGTTAGAAAAAAAAGTAAAAACGGCAGTTTACCCGAATGATAATAGAGGTTGTCACTCTAGCAGACCCAATAGGACACCGAATGAAACCCTCGAGCTTATTCGTAAATTTATTATTGAATTACCTGCGCGCGAATCCCATTATACACGGTCTGACAGTCGCAATAGAAAATACCTGGATTCTAACCTTTCCATTACTAAACTACATGAAAACTTTACGCAAAAGTATCCCGAAAATAAAGTATCCTATGGAATTTTCAGCAAAATATTCAATCAGGAGTTTAATATTTCCTTTGGATACCCTAGAAAAGACATTTGCAACGTTTGCACAAAATTCATGGTCGATATTAAGCAAGCCCAAATAGATTCCAAAGACGAAACTTTAAGAACACTTGAAGTTGATAGAGAAATTCATCTCAGACGGGCAGAGGTGTTTCAGACAGCTCTTGTAGAAGCGCAAAAAAAATCAACCGATGAAACAGAAATGAGAATATGCTTCGACTTTGAGAAAAATCTGCCTCTACCGGTCACCAACTCTCAAGATGAATATTATGTCAGTCAGTTGTGGCTACATGTTTTCGGTATCCATGATCTGAGAAGTCATAAAGCAACCATGTATATTTATACCGAAAATTTTGCTCTGAAAGGTCCAAATGAAGTTATCAGTTGTTTATCTGACTATATTCAAAGTCACAAGAACCCTGTAGAAAAGAAGCTTAAAATATTTTGTGATAATGCCTTTAGTCAGAATAAAAATAGATTTCTGTTCACCTTTTTGGATCAGTTATGTAAAGAAAACGTTTTTGATAGCATTGAAGTAATATATCCGATTCCTGGACATTCAATGATGCCAATTGATAGAGATTTTGCGGCCATTGAAAAACAGAGACTTAAGTTAGAGAAAGTTGATAATCCGGAGACTTACGTTCAACTTATTAAATCGTGCAGGAAGAAGAATCCTTTCTCCATTGTATTTGTTCAACATAGCCTTCGATCAAATGGACAACTCCAGGCGGGTGATCGGATAATGAAAATAGAGAATTTTAAAGACTGGATCGAACCTTACACAAAGACTTCCATACCACGTATATCTAAAACTAGAGCCGTACGTTTTGAAAGAGGCAGTCATCCACTTACCAAAGAGACCATGACGGGAAATTATTCCACCGAAATGCCGCTTTACAAAGTGGGTATGAACAGGAAAATAATCAATAAACCGAAATTAGCATATGGTGAAAACTATTTAAAAATAAAGGATCAGAAGTTAAGATGTGTAACAAAACTTTTAAGAATGGTTACGTCTTGCGATATTGAATTTTACAAAAGAACTCTTTTAAATCCCACAAATGTAGCAACACTGGGTCGCAAAGATACTGTAAATGATGATCTACATATCGAAAGCGATACTGATATTTACGAATAATATTTTTGTATCTTACGGATTCGTAATACTTTGTTTTTATTTTTTGATAAACAAAACTAATGATTTTGTTCTGTTGTGGTATTTAGGTATTTGCGTTGTTGTCTATTATTGTTTATTTTATTGTCAAGTAAGTTACTTGACATAAGATATTTTGAAACATAGTTTTAGTTATATATTTTGTTTTGAGTTTTCTTTATAAAAATATTTATGTTACTGTTATTGCCCAGCAATAAAAAAGGGCTTGTATTTTATTTTATATTAAGTATTTAGCGACATATTTTTCTCAGTACTGAAATGGTTTAAATACACCAATAAAACGTGTTCACAAATACTTTTCCTGTAAATATATTTTCACTTTAAACATATTTTGTTTTTTTTCGCGCAAAAAGTGGCTAAGTCCAAAATCAAAAAAAATTTTTTGCAAAATGTATGAACATTTTCGAATTTTCAAATATGGCTATTCATTCTACCTAAATATGACCATACAATATAATAAAAAATGTTGTTTTTAATAATTTTGTGCAAGATGTGGCAGAACATTGAAATCTTTAATCCGCGATATCTCGGAAACATGAAAATGTGACTTAGCAACTTTTGCACTGACCCCTTCAATTAGAATAGGTGTAGTTAATGTCGTCCATTACACTTACTTTATTTAAAATGGATCTTTAACATCTTGTCTTATCTTCAAGCAACAACTCCTCAAGCTCATCAACTAGTTCAAGGATATAGTTCCTGGCTATTAATTTAAAAAATCCGCACAATCTAGTGGAAAACGCAAAAAAGTTAACTTCATCTCAACTTTTTTGCGGATCCGCGTCGAAAATGGCGGGAAACCCCTTTGAATTTGCACTAACTAATCACAACGCTGAATTATCATCCGCGAGCGGAAAACCGTTCTCATGGGCGAGCCAGCTTAAGGCCCGGTTGTATAAATTTAGTGGTAAAAGTGCCGAATAGGGTTTTCTGCCGTTTTTAGGATTTTTAAATAAACTGATGAGACTCTTTGTTTGACCTCCGGACAGTGCGGACGTGCGTAGAGTACTACAAAGTTCTTCCCGGGGTGGCGGTTAGAGGTGCCGTACGGACGTTTTTACCTTCGGGGATCAAGGAAAGATTAACGCTAAATTGACGGCATCTTTCTTCTGGAGCTAAGCTCTGTGAGCAAAGATTCCTATAGGCTGATGGTGTCCTGTTTGGTAGTGAACACGAGGTGTTTCTCAAATGGCAAGTAATAGATAGGGCGTGCCATGGGAACTATCAGTGGTGAAAGTGAAGGTTATGCGTAACACCAGTAGCGGTTCTTGGTTTGACAGCCGACAGTTTATGCATTGCATCGATTGTAGAATTATTTTTGTTTTCTTTTGGAATTTCTGGGAGCTACGAGCTCGATTATCCAGATTTTCCGCCGACGAAGCCCTGGAAAGCATAGTCCGGAAGGGGAAGAGCTGGTGGATTGGACCTGAAGGGACCAAAACCAAGAAAAACAATAGAATAGAACAGAATAAATAAACTGAGCCCGTACGCCGTAACGCAATAGAAAAGGAAGTTTCTGAAATGTCTATATGATTTACATTGCATAGAAAGGAAATTTCTTTTCTATTGCGTTGCGGAGTACGGGGGCTGGTACTTACTGATTTTAGACCCTTTTCTAATACAATACCAGTGGCGCTGATCCAAAATATCCCGTTTTTAATTAATTATAACTAACCAAACTTGCGGGATCGGGGTAAAATAAGTAAAATCAGTGAATGTTTGCCGATATCACACACAGAATTAAGTAAAAATCTTGGTAACAGTTTAATAAACGGTTTTCTGATATTTTAAGGGTTTTTAAAAATTATTGGTACTTACATATTTTAGACACTCTTCTAAATAAAACGTAAGTGGCGCACATCCAAAATATTCTGTTTAAAAAATATCAGTAAACAAACTTAAGGGACCGGGGAGTGAAAAGGGGTTCTGGGCGGGGTAAAATCCCATATAACATTTTTTGCCGGCGTTGTACATTTAATTTACTGGCATTGCCAACACTCTTTAATGGCAAGGCATTGGCAAAAAGGTATCAAAAAGACGCGAAAGTGGGCAATTGGCCGTTATTAGGCCACGTGTTGCAGATAATGTGATGGCATCCGTCATTAATAAGTTATTGGCAAAAAACTGCGTTTAAGATGATGGCATCCATCATTAATAAGTTATTGGCAAAAAGATAACAAAAAGACACGAAAGTGGGCAAATGCAGATACTCCCAAGCAGCAAGCTGACGTCTTATTGACGAAAATTGTCGCATATACTTTTTTTAAAAGCTAAAATGATGCGATATTTTATTTGAAAATTAAAATAGGAAAAAACTCCTTACTGCATGCAATTTCCTTGCAATGCAAAGTACCATCTCTCGGAACACTGTCAACTTGGAGATGCAGATTTTTACACTAGCCGAAGATATTTCTTTCAAAGCTAAGTGAGATCACCTACGGCAGACCGCTCTCGGATTATTTTTGTCTAATGGGTACGGTTTAGACGATAAAAAGCGAAGATATTGCAGAAACGTAGTAGTTTATTGTATTGTCCATTACGCCATCTATCGGTATGTCAAAAAAACTATTAAATATATATAATATTTTTTATTAACACGTCTTTAAAACTTTTAATAAGGTTTTAAACAAAATGTTTACAGCTCCTAACAGTCTACTTGAATATCTTGCCTTCTCGACTAGCCATCACCAATTAATCACACAAGACACATCATTTATTATTAGGTAATGAATACATTTAATTATGTCTATTAAAAAACTCTTTTCTTTAAAAAGAAACTAAAAAGCTAGAAAACCACGTAGAAAACAAATGCACAAAGCCGTTACCTTCGGTCGAAATTAACGTAGCTAATTTTACCATCATTTGATTTTTATTCGCTCCAAAATACATAATAAACATTTTGTTTGACCCAATTTTTATTTGCATGATTTTTAACAATAAAATGTTATGAAAAGGCCATTTCCTTTAAATTATGTAAAAAAACATAAAATAATGTTGTTTAGCTGCCATTATAAATAAAACAGATCAAAAAATTGCTTTAATGTTAGTTAAATACCAATGTTAATAATATGGTTTAAAAAGTATGAATATGCGTTGAAGGTTTGCCTTCAAAAATCCAATATTTATTTGCCTGCAACAAAAACGCGTGCTTTATTTAATCAGGATTGGTATGCCGCCATTTTTGTATGCTTGCCGGCAATTCGCCTGCATGTAAAATTTATTGGCAATTAAGTGTTTATTTAGGGTTGACTTTTTAATGCGTATAAGATGTTGGCATAATATTGCCACCAATTGCCAATGCTTTACCATCAATGCCAATATGAAAAATGTACATTGCCGGCAAATAGTGTTTGCTGGGATTGGTAAAACGAGCTAATTAAACTAAACATCAAATGTAAAATTAAGTAAAAATTAAATTTTTCCCCATATTTTTAAAAATAAAGATAAAAAATATGATAAATATAAAAGTGTTACTTCATAACCTAAAAGTAAGAACAAACGACTAAAAACATATAGGGTCGCGACATTCGGCCATATTGCTTTGACGTATTATGACGTCACGTCTCCCATTTTTCGGCCATGTTGTTCAGTGCCGGAGATATACAGTTTATTGTATTACTAGAACAACCGTTTACACAACAGTTTTTAATTATTATTAAGTTGTAAATTATTTTACTTTAAATAAAAAACATTTGGAATTACATCTTTCAACAAATGTAACTTCCAAAACAATGCAAAATGAAATGCGCAAATTCTAGACGCCACTGGATTGATCATCAGCTTTGATTTTACCCAGTCTTGCCAACTTTTCTCCGTGGAGTGCCCTTCCTTGCGTCCCAGACCTCGAACCGCCTAAATGTTGAGGATATGTCGCAACCTTATAAATATAAACTAACCTTGACTTACACCATGCTAAATATGAAAAGCATTTGGCAACATCGGAAGGGTCTGATTCTATTTTTATGAGTGAATAAAAGAAAGAATTCACACAAACTGGATTCATAAAGTGTGTATTAGTATCTGGTGTAATTAAAGGATTTAAAAAAAATGTTGACGAACCAGAACTAACCTGACCACACTTAATAATCCCTGTTTCAGCCTCTTTTATTATTAAACATTTATACAACGTTGCCAATTGTCTATAATAAAATGGACAAATGCCAAAAAATATTATTATTAAAAAAAATCATAACTGCACCTTCATATTTATTATTATTAAGGACAACTAATAGATAATATGTACGTCAAAATATTTAAAAAAATCGTTAAAATAGCAGAAAACCGTATACTATAAATAATTACCAAAATCTTTTTTTTCCGAATATTTTTGTTAAAAAATGGAAAAATTTAGAAAAAAATTGAAATTTTCGTTTTATAACCTCAAATTTTCAAAAAGGTCAACGAAACGTCATTTATTGCAAGTAACATATGAAAAGCATTTGGCAACATTGAGAATATGTCAGAGATATATATATTTTTTAATTCCTTAATTAAGCCCATTTTTTTTAAAGGTGTTGCTAACCAGAACTAACCTGCCCGTGACTTCGGGCACGTTGAATTTTAATTAAAAATCCCTTACATATACAACTCGAATGCGTAAAGTTAACAGATAAGCCGTTGTGGCCAAATGTTCAAATCAAAAGTGAAGAACTTTTGTAAAATTCAAATTTTTGTTTTTACAAAAATACCAAATATTTTATAACAGCGCCCTTATAATATGATTAAGAACAAATAGGAGATAACATGTAAGCCAAAATATTTTTAAATATCATAAAAACAGCAGAAAACCCTATACGGCATAATTACCACTTTAGTTTAAACTAAGTTACAATCATTTTTATAAAACTAGAGTTTCAACTTTAGAAAAACGATATGATTGTTGTGTAGATTACGGTTAAATTATACAGAATTAGCTAAATGATGTCGTTCAAAGGCAATGGATCAGGTAAATAAAATGCTTTTACTTAAATTAATAAAAGATAAAACATATAAAATTGCATGAAACCAAATAAAACAAATAAAATAAATACTATAGTATTAGCTTTTGCTTAACTTTATTCACCTGGCCCAATGTGTGGAAAAGAGACGGTCTACGCGAATACCGGTATATAAACATTTCGGATTGGCTGACTAATCGTACTTTCTATGTTGTTGCTTTACTGGTCGATGTACCTTTAACTATTGCTTATAGATTATATGGCAATATTTTTTACCATTTAATTGACAAATTAATGTATATGTTATGCGGAATTTGTGTTATTGCCGATTTCATTCTTTCGGCAAAATTGTGCTTTTCGTGAAATTAGCAGTAAATAAAACTGTCACATAGGGGTGGACATGGTTAGTTCTGGTTAGTTAAATTTAATTTTTCTAATTCGCGTTATTAAAAAAATTAACTAACCAGAACTCACCAGCTTATTTCACGAATTAAGCAAAATTTTAATTTTGGTGAATACATGAAATCGGCGATTACACGAATTCGGCGAAACATATACATGTCGTTGTGCCACTCAAAAGTTTTATGGACAATATTTGCCAATGTATGAAGAGAAATTTAATTAGATGTATCAAACTGGCACGACGTGTATATTCCTTCCTAGGATATTCTAATACGTTAGCTCGTCTTCACCATCGGTATAATGTCAAATATACCAATTTGTAATTTGCTTTTACTAAAAAAATTACTTTTAACGTTAAAATAAACAACAAAAAATCAAGTTTTGTATCATGCTAATAAACAAATGATAAGATCTCTAAAGAATCAGTAATCAGATCTTTATTACCGCTTAAAATATAAAGGGTACGACAAGAACAAGAATTTTTTTTGAATGAAACATTTTTTTATGTTATTAAAAGGATCTTTTGAAAAACTTATGTTTTTTGGGCTATTCGGCCGTCGTCGTAGATTTTGCTTTTTTGACGTTTCGCCAGCGCGAGTGGTTGGCATCGTCAGAAGGTTTCTAGTAGACTACTTGCGTACTACTGTGTACTCACAGCTTTGATCGCTTAATTCCTTTATTATTTCTGTACACAAAAAGGTATACGTTATTTAAATCAATATCTTGGACCGTTTTTCATAAAATCGTATTTTAAGTCGAGACATACCAGCATTTTGTAGCAAGTAATAAAAAATCAATTTTTCCAGTAAATTTTTAAAATATGGTAAAATTTTTTTAAAACAGTTTTTTACTGTATTATAAAGTTTAAGGGCTTAAAAGCACGGTTTTTAATAATTTAACCACAGTTTAATAATTTTATCATAAAAATGGAATTTTTATTACATACAAAATGCTGGTATGTCTGAATTTAAAATGCGATTTTATAAAAAAAAAAAACCCTTAAGATATCGATTTAAATGAAGTATACCTTTTTTGTTTAAACATTCAAAATTGTTACCAGTGTTAAAAATACATACAATAAAGGAAAAAAAATCGTCGCACCCTGTCCGACTTACCAAACAGCCTTTTATTTATGGAAAGAAGCATTATTATGAGGATATTTAGTAGCCCAAATTTCTATGGTAGTGTGGCAACAGTTAAAAAGTTATAATTGAAATACGTTTTTCTAATACCAACTTTGAAAGTTAATATCTCCCTAACAAAGCGGGATAGAACTTGTTTTTATATGAAGTACTAACATTATTTTGGCTCACTCTATCACCCCTATCATTTTTCACCTAACCTTTCCGGACACCCTGTGTAGTTACAGACTTTAAAAACATTAGTTTAGATAATAGAATTGTAGAAAGTTAGGATTATTTAATTTAGTTTGTTTATTTATTTAAAAAATTTTCCATCACTTTCGAAGGTTTCGGAAAACGCTCGAATTATCCATCCTGTACTAAGAGAATTTGCGAGACTTTTTTGGAAGGTTCTAGACTTTTATAAGCTACTCTAAAAGGGCGATGGAAACGCTTAAAGGAGTAGTATAGTTTTAAACGTTGTGCTGTTCACTTCGAGACATTGACAAGTAAAAATTTGTCGTGGTTTTAACCACAGTTACATTCGATTATTAATAAAAGGTATAAAACTACCATAGGTGTTTATATACGAGGTGTTTCGGAACATTTGGTGTCAGAGGCGGAACAGAGTTACCCGACAAAGCCAGAGTGGTAAGAAGAGTGAATGCCAGTTGTGACAAGACAATGTACAGCAGGTATGGAGGACATAAGTACACGAATTAAAAAAATGAAGACGAGTCCAGAATCTCTAAAAGAAGACCTAAAACCGGTGGCGAATCGTAGGCAAAAACAGGCGTAGTCGAAGTCGTATCCGCGAGGCCGCTTTTGTCGATGATGATAGCCAAAAAAAAGACCAAAAAAGTGATCGCCACCTTTAAATACAGGCTGTTTTACATTTTTTTAATACACATAAAATACTGGAGTAGGCGAACATATACAGCCTATTCCATTTAAGAGGAAAACGGCATATTTTTTAACATTTTCCGTATATTTCTAAAAACTCAAGATAGCCAATCGATGTATTTTAGCTCGGAGAATTTAAAAATCATAACTAGAAAAGTATTGCATAAAAAACAAAAGACCTACGCCATAAATGTTGCGATTTTTAAATGGAACACCCTATTTATTATTTCATTTTTAGATTCTATCTAAGTGTTTTTAATAAGGGTACTATAAGTCTTTCGTCAACTGTTTTTAAGTTCCTGGCGCTTAAAAAGTCACATTTTTGGCTTATATTATTAATTTATCATTATAAATAAGGGTAACGCAGGTGATACCTGATAACTCAGTCAGTGCAGTTTCTACCTATTAACAGATTTTATTTTATTCTTTATAATCTTCTTTTTGCGTCACTGGCATTTTTTGACACTTGTAATATATAGCATTACTATTTGTATTTTTTCATCTAAAAATAATTTATTATGAAAACTTATCTAAAATCTACTAAGTGGTAAAAATTTTAATGACTTTCAAATATCAGGTAACCACCTGCATTACCTTTAAATACAAATAAAAGACAAACTCAAAGTCGTGGTGTCAGTCAATATTTGTATTTATTCTATAAGAGGTCTCTTTGACAAAAATGGACGTCTTTTTTCAGTTTACATTACCTTTATTCAAAATCGATATATTTAATTCAATAATATAAGCCAAAAATGTGACTTTTTAAGCGTCAATAACTTAAAAACAGTTAAAGGTAGACTTATAAACACTTAGAATTGACTATAGAATCTAAAAATGGAAAAATAAATAGGGTGTTTCATTTAAAACACACAACATTTATGGCGTAAGTCTTTTTGTTTTTATGCAATTCTATTCTTTTACGATTTTCAAATTCTCCGAGCTAAAATATATTGATAGGCTTTCTTCTATTCCTTAAAAATTCGGGAAAAGTAAAAAAGTATGCCATTTTGCCTCTTAACTTAACTTAACTCTTCGACAATTTGTAGCAGCTGCCAGTGGCAATAATTGAAGTCCATCAGAGAAGGCAAGAGCTCTTGTACTTGCACTTCGTATTAAGAAACATTTCCGAATAAAAGCAATCTGATTATCAATCATCATGTTTCTGGAGATGAGGTATGGCGAAACCCATCTGCAAGAATTTTATAAAGCGCAGCTCCAACGCCGAAGACAGAAATATAACGAAAGCCTTCAGGAATAAGAAGCCGACATCGTACGATTGATTATTCTGGCACATCCGACATACCCAGAAGAAATAAAACCATAATTAGCAGTAGGTAGTTTTATTGAAGGCCTGTGTGATCCCGATATGAACCAAGCTTTAAGAATGGCCAGAATTAAAAATAAAATCTGAAGCTCTTGCCTACGCGCTTTAATTTGAAACAGCATAGCAAACATCCTGGAATTAGCAAATTAGAAGAATAAATTTTATATCACAAGACGCCCACTCAAATGACGAATTGACCAGATTATTAAAAGAATTACCAGTAATCGTACGTAAAAAGCACACCGACGGAGACAGTATGACCTTACGACGCAAAAATAGTATCCGTTGTTGAAAGTGTGGTAAAGGGGGCATCAGTGGCGGCGCCAGGGGTGGGCGCGGTGTGGCGAGCGCCCAACCTAAATTGCTCTCGCCCAACCTGCTAATTGAACGCAAAAAGTCATGTTCAAAAACCATTCCATTTATACAAAATTATTTAGGCAGCTCATATTCAAATAATCCGAATTATGAAATTCTTAAATAAATGATCCGTGGTCGCAATATTAAAAATTACCAGTATGCTGCGCTGTGTCATTAGAAACGGATTTTAGTGTAAAATTTAAATATAAAATAAAATATCCTAAAAAAAATTTTAAAAAATTCCAAACTTTTTCCACTCAATTATATGTATCTATTTAAAATTTTAATGACCAAATGCATAGCGCTTATTATAACAAAATAAAATACAGTGATGATATTAAAATAATTACCACTTTGCCTTTTGAATGGGACTTTTTTTCAAATAGAAATGGGAATCATGTAGAACCTCGTTTTAAAGATCCTTTTAATTCTCACTCTCACTTGGAACCGTTTGAAATTGGGCTAAAATACCGTACAAACAGTGCGGTTTTAATGAAATTGGCTTGTAAGTCTAGAACGGCCTTGTCGATTTTTCAAAACAAAGTGGCGTTAAGTAGGGAAGTTAAGGACCTTTAAAGGTGCTACATGACCTCCAATTTTATTTGCAAAAAAAGTTGCCAGTGCCCCCTTGATACTAGACCATGTGACTAAAGTTATTTTAATGCCAAAAATTAGCTTAAGTTACACCATTTTACACAAATTTTACCCGATCTCGATATCTTGACTCATTTAAGAGTTCAGGGGAAAGAACTTTTAAAAACCGCAATGTATGTACTACTTTGTACAAATTGGAGCTAAACTTCATACGCCTGTAACTCTAGAACGACTGGACCGATTTTTAAACATAAAATGGTCATGAAAAGAGAATCGAAAGGCCTTTAAAACAAAGTGCCCCTCTTTCCATTTGAAAAAAAGCTGCTAGTGCCTTCTAAACCAAAATTATTTTTATGTCAAAGAGTAGTTTAAGTGACACCCTTTTACCCAAATTTTACCCGATTTCAATAACTTGTCCCATTCAAAAGGTAAAGGGGGAGCTCATCTTTTAAGATTCTCACTGTATATATCACTAAAGGTGGTACCTAGTAAGATATTTTTTGGTTTACACAGCCTACTAAGCAAACAATTTTTTTGGAAACCGTTTGTTTTATCACAAAAATGCAAAAAACAAATATTTGAATTTTCTGTAGCCATTATGCTGGTGTAGCTCAACTTTTAAAATTGATCTTACACATAAAATGTTGGTCATCAACAGGATTTACTCCCATTAATACCCCCTATGGTGGAAGAATCTTTAATAAATTAATGGGTTATTACCTTCTTTAAGGCATACAATAAATACAACTTTTTAACTGATAGGGATGTGCAAATTTTCGTGAGATTTGATGCTAAAATGTTGCCACAGTTTTTTGACCCAATTTGCAATGATTGCAGGTTGGAGGGGTTTTTGTTTTTAGTTTATGGTACCTTAAAAATGAGCTTCTAAAATATTTGTACTGAATTTTAAAACGCCCTGTATTTATATAATAGTAATATTGCCCATCCTCTAAATTTCTCTGCCGGATATCGCCCAACTTTAAAAAAAAGCTGGCGCCGCCACTGAGGGGCATGTACAGAGAAATTGCACCAGACCCAAGGCCTCTGCTGGTACTTCAGAAAATTCTCAGTTCAACAAGGGGCTAGCTAAGTGCTACCAGAACCCTCAACAACAAAAATTAGGGTATCCCGGTTATAGAACAATGGCTACAGCCTTGATAGTACAGTACATGGAAATGTATGCGGTCGAGAATTGAAAATGGTACTAGATACTGGGTTCCACACATACCATCGTAAGGCCAAACATCGTAGCCCATTGTAAAATATTTCGCCCTAAAAAGAATTACATTTTGGAAACTGCCAATGTTGAAGTCATATGCCAATAAAAGGTATACACGAAGCTAGAATAAGTCAGGGGACAACATCAACATTCATACACGCTGTATTTGTCATAATGGATGAAGTTATCCTCGGTTTACACATTATGGAAAATCAGAAGTTTGTACCGGACCTTCCACAACGAATACTGCGGATTAACAATGAAGGGATTGACACCACCAAAGAATAATGGAATATCATTTCGAGAAGTTGTCCTTACAGAAGATGTCATACTTTCTTAGACGGTTTTTTTATGTATATTTTCAAGCAAAATAATGCTTAAAATATGTTGGATTGTTAAATAAATTAAGTTTATAGGTCTTGTGATGTAATATATGAATATACCTTTAATAAAGCCCTGGATAATAATAAAAAACTAAATTAAATTATTAAGTTTATGTATACAGGGTAGAGAAAATAGTTAGTAAAAATTTAAGGACGGATTCTACACATAAAAATGGCATGTGCAGTGTAACATTACCCAATCAGCACAGTACGTACAAAGTACGTACATTTTACATCCACTTTACGTCGTTACGTCCAGGCATCTAAAATGTACGTCTTATGTATGTACTTTAAAGTACGTCTTATGTATGTATGTATGTACGTACATAAGACGTACATTTTAGAACCATTTTACATCTTATGTCTGTACTTTAAAGTACGTACATAGGACGTATATTTTAGAACCATTTTACGTCTTATGTATGTACTTTCTCTTCCAGGGATCTAAATTGAACATCTATCTAATACGTCTTTGTATGTACTTTTAAGAAACCACTTATATACTTGTCTGAGTTTTTTTTCGAACGCGATGGTACATACATCTTATATACATAGTGTGTCTAGGTAATTAAGTTGGCGTTATATGGGAAAATTTTTTACTATTCATATTAGGATAAAAAGTTCTGCATAGTTGAAAACCTACAATACAATTATCAGATATCGAATTGTGTCGGTCATCTACGAGGTCTGGCCATGTAATTTTTGCTCAAGAGGAAAGTACCTGTATTTTTTTAAACCTTAAATCGTTATAAAGAAAAGATGTTTAGAATTTAAAAAAATTACAAAAAATACAACTTTGTTCATTTCTAAAAAAGATTTTTTCTGCGAAAATCGAGAAAATTTAAGTTTGTACATTAGTGGCATTGTACATTCTTTATGTTTTAGAAACAATAAATTTAAAAAAATATATATTTGAGACTGTTCTATGATATTTATAAAAAATGGAAAGTAGTGCACTAATGTACAAACCTAAATTTTCACTATTATCGCAAAAAAAACATTTTTTTTTAATATAAATAAACAAAATTGCAAATTTAGGGATAATTTTGAATAATTAACATCTTTTCTATATAACAATTTTTGATATTAGCAAAAATACAGGTACTCTTAGGCAAAAATTACATTTTTGGTCAATCCTCGTAGAGGACTGATACACTTTGATATCTGATGGTTGCTTTTAGGTTTTAGACCATGCAGAACTTTTTAAGAGTAACTTTTTTTCGTAAAATCAACAATAAAAAAGTTTCCCATATGACGCCAAACGTAGACACACTGTATAGAACCTATACAGGGGAAACCTTTTATACACTAACCGCCAACAATTCTTAACATAAAGGCTTGATAACACGCGGGAATCTAGAACAATGCCAAAAGCGTTATTTTTATAAATTTACTACTAGAGGTCAGTATTATACATACCTTAACGAAGTGATGCCTTAACATTTTATTAAGTAAAAGATTGTAGACGTTCGTAAATTAATTCAAGCACCAAAGTCAGTATGTATTGTATCTACTACTATATTAAATTTTTGGTGGCTTCTCTTTAGAGGCCTTTTAATGTAACTGCAAAATTGTACTTGTACCTCGGCTTGTACTTTTACAAAAGTTGAGGGCAGGGGTCACCAACTACTTTCATTTGGGGTCCTTTTGTCCTTTTAAAAATAACGTGACCCTCGCGGTTCACTCCTGGGCCAGAAGCGGTCACTAGCGTCCTTCGAGCATAAGTTTGGACAAAGTTTTTTTGTATTTTTTTATTTTTGAGAAAAATAATAGGTCTATATAAATCATCTTTAATTATGCTTATAACGTTTAATTTTAGGATAATTACGCGATTTAATTAAATGTAATATATTAAATCGTCTTTAAACATTGTAATCCAGTAATATTTAACAAAAAATACCACTGTGGGGATTTATAGTTTAACACTTTAATTGTTTAAATATTCCTTGAAACACTTGAAAACTGACGGAGATAGGACTGCGCAAAAGATATTGTTTTTTTTTATAATAACTTTTATACGAATTTAGAATCTTTTTAAAAATTTTAGGGACGTCTCCCATGCACCAAGAGACATTTTTTGGCATACAAGAAAAAAAAATTTTTCTAGTATCGTTCATGCGGGGTTTAAGGTAAATATTTTTTAAGAAAAGATGGGACGCCACTGCATTGTTCTAAAATATTTTTTTCTTTTATATTCCCATTTAGTTTGACACAAATTTTATCTCTTAACTTTTTTATTTAATGCACTGTTTTCGTTTTATAGAGTCAAATCCCTATTTAAAATAAAAATAAAGAGCAAAGGTGATTTTTACTGTAGAATTTGATATTTTCAAAACGAAATGACCATGCTCAAGAAATGGTTTTTATTTATTTAAGCGGCTCAGCCATGGCCTCCTATTCGAATTTTTATTTTTTTAGAAAAATTTTGAATTATACTGTATTGTATGATACAGATTTTTGTTATTCTGATTTAATATAGGCATTTCTCTAAAGCAGTTCCAACTAACTGACTTTTAAACAAATAAGGGTACTTTACTCTTAAGAAATTTTTAATCTTTTGACCTACCCTGTATGCCATAGAACTTTTAATAAAACTAGTTAGTTAGAATTTGAGACCATGCACCAACTTTTATGAGGAATAAAAATTTCTGACAAATTCCAATAAAAAGTTTTCTATTTGTTGCACACTTAATGAACCACGCACTGTAGATATACAAATGCGACAAGAAAAGCATGAAGTAAGCGGTTGGTTTAAACTCCATCTAAATTATTACTATCTACCTTATACAAAAAGTTGTATTTCATAATTTTAAATATGTACCTATATTTATATACAGGAACAAAGTTTTAAATTTTAAACCAGAGTTCACCAACTAGCGGTCCGCGGTCCGAATCCGGACCGCCAACTTAGTTTTTGCGGACCTTGTTGAGTACGCAATTTCATTTTTTTCTGCGCTGTCTGCTACAGTCGACTCGCCTATAAATTGGCCCGGAGTGCACGATCGCCAATAATCGTGGTTTGGGGCGAGTGCGAGGGGTCTGCACCACCGCCGACCGCTTCTGGCCCAGGAGTCCTTTTTCCCGAACCGCAACGGTCATATTATTTTAAAAAAGGACCCCTAATGAAAGTAGTTGGTGGCCCCCAAGGTGCCTAGAGACAAGGTGGCCCAACTTTGATAAGACAGTAAACAGCTGATCGATGTGACGTCATTGGGGTTCTTTATTAACCTATTTAAAATTTGAAATATAGTTTGTACAATTGTTAAAGTCTTTTTAAATTCACTATTTACTCACAAATATAAACACGATTGACAAGAAATTTACAAAACACTAAAAAAATAACAACATTTCTTTAAAAAGGATACCTTTGACGTCACATCTTTCAACTGTCAAATGAAAGTTGTGGCACCTTGTCTCTAAACACCTTGGGTGGCCCCTGCCTTAAACTTTTGTAAAAGTACAAGTTTATTTTACTAGCGTCTAGCGATAAACTAAAACCTGGCTCTGGGGCGTTTTCGACTTGTCTTCAAGTAGCTGCAGCGCGACATCTAGGATATTATGAACATAAATATCTTGTGATTGCGATAATGGTGTGTAAGTTAAAATAAAAAGTATTACGTCTGTATAAATCATACTGGTCTGCAACAACATTCTACTTTAAATAATAATGCATTAAACATGAAGCATTAAGGATTCTAATTATACATCTACTTTTAGTTTTTTGCTATCACGTCACAATTTTGTGTAAAAGCCTTTTTTATTTGCTATAATTTTGGATTTTTGGTTGACGTTCTTGCATAAATACTAATTTATTCAGTACCGATCGTACGTGTAAACACAAAAACAGTTCGAGGTGGTAGACAAAGGTATAAATTAACCGACCTAGGGTGTTTTTACAAAATCAAAAATCAGCCATCGAATAACTATCCCAATTCATCTTCATGTACCACAAGCTTAAGAACAATATCTCATTTTCTGACCCAGTTTAATTAAAATGAACTTGTTGAACAATTATAACTCTTTAAATCGAAGGCTTAACTTGGATTAAAACAATGGGATTTGTTAAATAAAAATACAAGACAAAAATAAAAGAAACTTATAGAAATATAAAGTTAGAATTGTTAATCATTGGCTTCAAGTAAAAAATGTGTTACCTTCACTCCCTATAAAGCCAGGTCTTATAAAATGTGTTCTAAGGGCCATAAATAGGAATGGTGACGGTTTTAAACTTCATTAGCTCAAAATATCCTCGAGTTAGTGGTGCAAACAATAACAAAATCTATCATTGTGGGCTAGCAAATTTAAAAGCTCATAAACAAGACTAATTTTAAAATTGAGGTGGATTACGTTAAAAAAAAGTGGTGTTTTAGAAGGGTATCACATTTTTTTTATAAAATAAAAACATAAAAACTAGCAACAAATTATTCAAAAACTTTTGTTTTCTAATAATGCTCCAAATTAAAATAATGTGCCCCTTTTTCAAACTTTTCCTGGATTTTCTTCCTTGCTAATCTGGATGCAGTATTAGGTAAACATGGTTAAAGGTTTAATTAAGACATATTATATGATAGAGAAGCGAGAAAATGAAAAATGTTAAGAAGCAATGCTTGCAGATTTTTGTTGTTTGATTTACCGTAAAACCCTTAAAAAATATGAAAGGAAAAAAATTACGAAGTTAAATGCAACTAATAGTAAGATTATACACCATTCAATTTATTTTTGGGTCTAGGGTTGAACTTGGTCTTTTAATTTTTTAGTTATTAAATTTAAGATTTAAATTTTAAGCTAAACATGCGTTTAAAAAATTATAACAAAAAACTAGAAGTAATACATATTTTTTTGATCACATATCTTTATTCACTAGTATCAAGTCTTAAATCTATAAAAATCGTGTGTAGTAGTAATAATTTAAAAAAGAAAAAAAATTTTTGCAGACCAGTGTCATCTTTAATTTATGCTTATAACTTTTAAAATTCGGATAATTACCCGATTTAATTAAATTTAAAATATTAAATCGTCTTTAACTATTGAAATCCGGTAATTTACGTTTTAAATATCGTAATAAAACTCTGTATCTAGGGGTTTTTTGACATGAGCTATTCATATCTGATGTAAATTTTTGGGTTTTAACGGGAGGACACTAGTGAAGTAAGAAAATAATATTTTGGGTATAAATATTTTTAAATAAATTTTTCACTGTCAGAATGACAAATATTTAAATACCTTGTAATTACCTTTCATTGTTAAAATTACTAATAGGTATGTGAGCAATTTAGTTTATTTTTGACACTTATTTACTAAATTGCCCTAAAAAAGACAGTATTATTGACGTAAATGGCTGGTTTTTAGGGTAAGTAATAAGTTTGTATGTATCTAAAATAAACTGCTGACTTACTGATTGGTAGCTCTTACAATGAAAGGTAATTAATAACATGTTATTATATTATTTGTCACTCTGACAGTGACAGAACAATTTAAAAATAATTAAAACTAAAATATTATTTCCTTTCATTACTTTAATCGTTCATGAGTATATCAGGATATTGTTGATATCTTAAAAACCAGCAATAATTGACGTATAGTGTGTTTTACATTAATTTGATGCAGAATTATTAAAGAGTCAAAAATCTGTTTGAATATATTAACTAATACTGTCAATAAAATATGTATGTTTAAATAAACATTTTTTTATCTTAAGTTTATTTTTATATCTTGTACAGGGACAAAGATATTTCGTGTAAAAATAGAGTTGGGATATACCCTGTATACTGTTATGTTGATAATAAATACTTATTTATTGGCTCTTATAAGCATTTTAATAACTTTTCCATTTCAATTATCATGTCATGGGGCCTTAATAATTGCAAATGGTTTAGAAGGGACCCTTTTAAGGAGTTTTGTAATATGTGTCTTATTTTTATGGATTTATTTCATTTATTTATTCAATATACATACATACATTACAGAACGAGTCCAAATAGTAATACAAAAACAATCTTTCTACAGGTATAAACATAATGTGAGACAATAAAACAAAGTAATAAACAGTATCAGTATATAATAAGTATATAATAAGTAAAAAGGATAAAACATAATAAAATAAATATCTAACTATTATTGTCGTTAGGTAGAAGTGCCTTTGGAGCTCTAGCAGCCGCTCTAAAACTTTTATAATTTAATTGAAATAAATCAATATGGTTAAAATGATTATTAAAATTGCACATCAATACACTACTAAACTCTTGGAAGTCATAATTTACTGGATGAAATGTGTGACTCTGCGGAATTCTAATTAGTATAGATGACACAAGATGGGAACATTGAATCTGGTGATTTATAAACTTATACAAAAACAATGCCATGGCATTCTTACTACGTTGTTCTAGAGTTTGAAGCCCAGCCACCAATAGTAACATTTTTATATGGAAATTTGTTCTTAAATAATAAAAACTTTAAAAATTTGTTAAGCACGCTTTAATCGGTCTTTATGAGATTGATAATGCCACGCACTTTTTTAAAAAGTTGGTGTAGTTGAAAATTGATGTGACTATGATGAGTCACAACAATTGTGAAATCAAAGTTAAAGATATCAATAACAAAAGAAAATATATATAAAAAAAATAATCAGTGCGCCAGTATAGTTCACGCCGAGCAAGCTGTAAGTGTGCGTGCAAATCTACCCGCAGCTCAGGGTGAGGAATAATGAGTTCGTTTAGGCGCCACCAGTTTTCCTACAGACTACAAACTGGAAGTCTCCTAGGTGTAGTACGAACTTGCTCAACGATTGCATACTATTGCACCAAAAGTTATTAAAATCATGAAAAATTTAAACACAAAAAGAGAGAGGTATATTCGGGTGAGCTAAGTGAAAAACAAAAGATCAATTTAAAATGAAATATATTATCTGTACAAAGAAAGGATTATGCAATGTTTATTACAATTATAAAAGAAAGAAAATAAAATTAAACTTTATTTAACTTTTATTATTTAAGAATATTAATTACTATTAGAAAAAAGAAATATATGTTTATGCGAGTTACAAAAAAGATTAAATTTTTTAAAATTATTAAATTATTAATAAGTTTAAATCTATCGTTTATAAGATAAAAATCTTTATTACAATTAAAATAATAATAATAATAATAATAATAACGATAAAACTTCGGAATGAAATCTATTGTTTAAGAGAAAACAACAAAAGTGCAATGAGTACCGTTAAAAAAAAAGAAATAAGTAATTAAATCAACAAAATAAAGGTTAGAACAATTGATTAGTAAGTTAGTTTAATATTGCCTGATTGTCTGGGAGATCAGGTCCGATGTTTAGGAACGTATCCCTACTAGGTAATGCAGATGCACTGGGCGTCAGGCAATATTCACTTCCAAACCTCTTAAACAACCAACTTCTAAATAACGAGGATCCCAATAAAAGATGAAAGGGAATCCAAAAAGGTGTAGAAAAACAAAGGTGTTGAAAAAGACAGGTGTAGGAAAAAGCTGAAGAAAAAGCTGGAGAAAAAGGCCCTACAAAAAATCGGTAGGCATTAGAAAATTACTTAATAAAAAAATAATCATAATACACAAAAGTGCATATAAAATAAACGGCTGAAGGCATTAAAGGAATTATTGAAATAATAAAAAAATCAAAATATAAGTGGCTGAAGGCCTAAGTATTAAGCAACGTTAAGTAAAGAAACTATAAAAAAATTAAGTCTACCTGTACAAAAGAAAATATACATATATGCAATCAAATAGGGCGTTTGTGAAATCATTGTCGACAGGACGTACCAAAAATTAATCAAATTACTTTAATAGAAAAGTTAAAAAAAAGGCAATAGAAAAATAAAAATATTTGATATTATAAGAGGCATAGCTGTTACTGCGCATCTATTAACAAGTGAAAAAGTCAATAAAAATCATAAAAGCAAAAAAATCAACCATAGCTACTGCATTAAACAATAAAAACCAAATAGATAGTTATATAAAATTAAAATAATTTGCTTAATGCGCATGCTTGACATTTATTTAAAAAAAAGGTTTTAACTGTCGGGAAGAATCACACAAAAATAAAAACTTAAATTTTCTAAAAATTAACAAATTAATATCGATAAACAATATGAAATAATTATTAATTAACATAATTGACTACAAAGTCCCATTAAAAAGGGTAACAACGCATAATAAGCAAAAAAGAGAAAAACCATATTACTGTAAAATATCCATACTTCAAAATATGCAGATATCAGTAAAATCAATAAAAAAGAAAAATTCTTTAATTAATAATCATCATTAAATACAATAGTACAATAATTGTACGTTTTCAGAAAGTCTAATTAAAAAGGTCTAATAGTTACTTAAGGTGTAGTTTATTTTGGCTAATTAATATGTTAATAATGTGTTATTCAAATTAAAAAAGAAAAAAAAGAAATTAACTGAAGTAATGTAAACTATATTTTAGTTAAGAAAAGTAGGACTTGCTAGAAACAGCCCCCTTTTAAAGAGAAAGACTCAAAAATTGTATCGAAGACTCTTCGACATAAGATTTATAATATTAATGAAAATAACCAATAAAATAGTAATATTTCTAAAAGCCAATTAATATTCTTAGTTAATTAAGCAAGGAAATTATCAATAATAATAATTAAATAAACCAGAACTTACTTCAGGTGTAGGGCGGCCTTAAAGATTCAGACAGCAACAAGTCGTTTTTTCCAAATCCTGCCTTGGCAGTAAATTTTGTCGTTAAAACCCACAAAATACTCAACAATATTAGCAGCCAATACTAAATTGGGCTTTAACTAAAAATATTTGGAGGTTTTTGGATGAAATCCCTTACGGATGATTTATAAAAATCAAGATTCCCAAAACACCTCCGGCGACTTCGCTTCTCTGTAACAAAGTGTGTTCTTCTCTTTCTCAAGCCGGCCGGATACGGCACGACCCACATCAGGCAAACTCTGCCCGGGATAAACTATTCAACCTAGCCCAAGTGGCACGGTCAAGCTGTTTCAATAAAAAGGCCTGCATTCAAAAGAAGAAGATGCGGCTAATCTCCAAACTTTTGACATTAACATCTAATCAACTAACCTATTTTAAAAACTGATGTAAACAAAGAAAACAGCACGGAAAATGCAAAAATTTAGAAAAATACAGATAATTGGAGGCATAAGAAGGTTAAGAAAAAAGATAGAAGGAAGAACTACTTCTGGTTTTACACAGAAAATAATTACCACCTAAAAATCTTAATATTTTAGGTAGATCCAACAACAAAAGGCAGCTAAATTCCAATAAACAAGTAACACTAACAATTTATTATTCATGGGGTTAACCGGAGAATATGATGGTTTAAAGAGACCCCGATATCTGATGACAAATGTGCCAAAATAAAATACTTAGTAAGCCTCGATACCTCGTATTTAAAAAGAAATAATGATACAGGTGGGTAAAAATTCTCGATATAAAATTGCATAACCAAAACAAACGAATGCATCGCTAATGACGAAATTACCTCTGTCAATTCTTCAATTTTTTCAAATTTGTTTGTTTTAGCATCAGACATACTCTTTACAGCCTTATTAATTTTATCACTTGCTCTTTTTCGAACAAATCTGCCATTCTTTAATCAGGAAATCATTTATAGTTATGCGTAAGTAAATAAAAATATTTCGGAAAGCATTTAATGGGGTGGAAAAAGAAAAACCTGCAGATGTAGTAGCTTCACTTGTAGTCGGCGGTATTCTACCATTTATAATACCACTTTTCGCCGGCTTAAGCGCCGTAGGAGCACTTACCGGTGGAATCTCAGGGATCGTAAAAGCCGTTAAAGACTCTAAGCGCCTTTACACACTAAGCCGGTTTTGACGAGATTGCCGACTTTCCCCGTTCTCTGCGTATGAAAGGTTTCATTTGACTCCATACACTTCGATAGCGTTGGTCCGTCACCCGTCTTCCGTTTTTCGCTAATATGAAAAGGCAGTAAGGCGGCGCAAGAAAGGTTAGAAGAAGGAAAGAGACTCAATAAAACAATATAAAAATATTATCGAGGTAATGATGCTGCCAAAGTGTTTGTTGATCGTCTCGAAGCAGACTTAAGACATATGTATAATACCTATTTGAAAGACATTAGGCCAATGAATCCTTTAACAACTGAGGAAAAAAATGAATATCGAAATGCTACAACATGTGGTATTTGCGAACAACCATTTTGGTATCAGATGTTAAGGTTAAAGATCATTGCCACATCACGGGTAAAAAACGATTTGGTGCAGCACATTCCATCTGCAATTTAAATTACAAAATACCCAATTTTGCCCCCATTATATTCCATAATTTAAGTGGCTACGACTGCCACATGTTTATTAAGGAATTATGTAGATATGGGGACAAAAATTAACGTTATAGCTCAAAGTAAAGAGAAATATGTGACAAAAAGACGGGAACAATTAAAAAAGTATTTTAATCTTAGATTTATAGATAGCTTTAAATTTTTATCTGCATCGTTGGAAAATTTGGGTAACGGTTTAAATATTGATGAGTTTAGGGAAACACGCAAAATGTTCAAAAATGACGAACAGTTCAATTTAATGCGTCAAAAAGGTGTTTTTCCATGTAGTTTCGTTGATAGTATGGAAAAAATGCAAACCCCAAATCTTCCAACGAAAAATCAATTTTATGATACTTTGCGCGAAGAATACATCAGCGATGAGAGCTATGAGAGAGCGAAGAAAGTATGGCATTTGTTTGGGTGTAAAAATTTGAGGGATTATTCGGATTTACATTTAAAGTCAGACGTTTTGTTGTAATTTGATGTATTTGAGCAATTTCGCGACACTTGTTTAAAAGTTTACAAATTGGATTCTGCGCAGTTTTTTACCCTTCCAAGTTTATCTTTCGAATGTATGTTGCGCATGACCAAAGTGGAGTTGGAGCTTTTAACAGATATTGATATAATTCATTTTTTTAAAAAAGGCATTCGCGGTGGAAGTCAGTGTACGGAAAGGAAGCATATTGCAAATAACTCATACTTGCCAAACTTTGATCCTACAGAACCGTCGTCATTTATCACATATCTAGATGCAACAAATCTTTATAGTCACAGTATGTCCCAATCCTTACCATTCGGTGGTTTTAGATGGCTCGCGGAAAATGAGATAATAAATTTAAATATTTTGGACGTTGACGATGACGGCCCGCATGGATACGTTCTAGAAGTGGATGTGCATTACCCGAAAGAATTGCATGATGCACATTCAGATCTACCATTCCTAGTGGAAGGCACTGTGCCACCAGTAGAAACTTCCAAATTACCAAAATTAATTCCCAACCTTAATGATAAGAAGCGATATATTGTCCATTTTAGAACATTAAAACAAGCCATCCAGAACGGCCTTATAGTAACGAAAACTCATCGTATTTTGAAATTTGATCAGTCACGGTGGTTAAAGACAAACATTGACTTTAATACTGAATTGCGGAATTCGGCAACTACAAAGTTTGGCAGGGATTTGTTTAAACTATTTATAAATTCTGTTTTTGGAAAAACCATGGAAAATGTGGAAAACCGCAAAGATATAAAGTTAGTAACCCAATGGGACAATTCCGTCGGTAAATTAGGGGCACGGGCTTTCATTGCTCGTCACAATTTTAATGGTTGCTCTATTTTTACCGAAGATTTTGTTGCAATTCAAATGGGCAAAACAAAAATAATATACGATAAACCGATATATATATTGGGTTTTCCATACTGGACATTTCAAAAACAGTTGGTTTGGACATTTTAAAAACGTTCAGTAGTAGCGCGTCTTTGCTATACACTGACACGGATTCTCTTATACTGAAAGTGTTCACCGATAATTTTACCGCGTAATGTCTGAACACCCCGATAAATTCGACACTTTAAATTATCCGGTGCAAAATATATATAATATAATTAAAAGTGAATCGGTTCCTGTTAAGATGAAGGACGAATTTCCTGGTGATCCGATAGTTAGTTTTTATGGTACCGGGGCTAAAGCATACTATATAAAGTCCATTAATAGTGAGTTAAAAAAGCAAAAGGAATTAAAAAGTCAGTTATCGAGAAGGAACTTCATATGGAAGATTATAAAAAATCGTTGAACATGGAGGTTTAATTTTTAGAAAGATGAAGACCTTTCGAAGTGAATTACATGACGTTTATACAAAAGTAATAAACAAAATAGCACTATCTCACAAGGACGATAAACGTTTTGTAATTCCTTCATCTAGCAAAACTCTGCCTTGGGGTCATACAGACATTGAATTTTATGAGAGCGATCCGAGTGAAAATTTGCGCAACGTTTCTATCAGATGATGTATAAGACTGGAAGGTCCATACCAATGTTGTTGTGAATTAAATTGTTGTCTTTTATAGTCAATATTTATTTTGTTAATGTACATAAAAATGTATTTAGAAAGTAGCATAAAATCACAGAACGTTATTGTCCTTGAAAGAAGTTGTCTTGGCTGGATGTTTAAAAAGTGGCATTGGTGGGAATGTTTATCTTTTACGCACGCGCATCTCCAACACTCCCTTTGGTGTGGTGGGGATGCGCTTTCTACGCACACGCATCCCCACCACAGTAAAGGCAGTGGCAGGGATGTGTATGTGTGTATATATACAAAAGAAGGCGCAGACAGTCAAGACTTCATTCTGTAAGTGATTTTTGTCGCTAAAGGTTGTAAAAAAGTGTTGAATTAATATGTCGTGCAACCAAAATTCCTTGGGGTTGGGTAGTGCTACGCAAGAATTTGTGCGGGAGGAGCTTGAGAGGGACCAGCCGTTTCCCAACTTAGAGGCCGCAGTTGAGATGGAAGAAGACGACAAGGTGGAAATGGCCTTGTCCACATTTGTTGCTTCTGTGAAACTGCGGCAGGAAGCTGACGCATTCAAAAAACAAGTGCCTTCACCACCACCGCCACCGGCGCCAAAAGTGCGCATAATAGAAAATATCATTATTAAACCGGCAAGGAAGCCAGCGGCAGCAAGGAAGGCGGCGTCACCAAAATTAAAAAATTGTTCCCTACACCTCGGAGTGTTAACACCACGGTGCCAGATAAGTTCTATTCAATGTTGCGTAAGAGGAAAGCTGAAGAAATGGCTGGTCCTTCCTCAAACAACAACAACAAGGACGAAGAATGGCTTGAACAAATAGGTTCAAGCCAACATCGTAATGTGTTGCGAGAGACTATTAAAGTGCGGGAAGAGATTCTTCGTGATATCGAGGAAAAAAACAAAAAAGTGAGTGAGTGCGAAGCCGAAATAGCGGCAATGCAGCAGCGCCTGATGGCATTGAAAAGGACGCTGCAAAAAGTAGGCTGCAGCTAAGCCACTTTTTGCAGCGATTCAGGATTTAGAAAAATTTTCGATTCGGGACGGGAATTTTTGTTTTACGAAAAACTTTCTTAATAAAAATTGATTATTTTGCTCTACCCAACATTTTTAGTTATTTGTCTTAATGTCCTATCTTAACTCCTAAACGACGAAAATTTTTGATTAAGGACTTGGAAAAATTTCTTGATTCGGGACTTGGAAAAATTTTGGTCATTTTTCAAATTTTGTTTTACGAAAAAACTTTCTTAATAAAAATTGTTTATTTTACTCTGCCCAACATTTTTAGTTATTTGTCTTAATGTCACAAAACACAAATTGTACTAAGAAAAATCAGTTTTATTTATAAAAAAAAATACATTAAATACAGAATACATATAACTTAATAAATAAACATAAAATTGTATCTACCTTTAAACAAACACTGTTGAGACATAATACATTTTTCAAGTCGTTTCCTCACCAGGTTAAACTATGTTGGTCTTAACAATATATATTATAAAATATAAATAATATGTATTGTTTCACAACACTTGTTATGCTCTAGACTTCTCGGCGCGCTTTTTTAAAGTGGTTTCCCACGTAGGCCTAGTGCACTATATAGTCTAAGGTTTAAAAGTTCAAATTATGGTATCGAGGAAATAAATAATTTATTAAAGTGGCTTAGCTGCAGCCTACTTTTTGCAGCGTCCTTTTTCAATGCCATCAGGCGCTGCTGCATTGCCGCTATTTCGGCTTCGCACTCACTCACTTTTTTGTTTTTTCCTCGATATTACGAAGAATCTCTTCCCGCACTTTAATAGTCTCTCGCAAACACATTACGATGTTGGCTTGAACCTTTTGTTCAAGCCATTCTTCGTCCTTGTTGTTGTTGTTGTTGTTTGAGGAAGAACCAGCCATTTCTTCAGCTTTGCTCTTACGCAACATTGAATAGAACTTCATTTGCCGCTTTAATTTGTTTAAATTTTTTCCTTACAGCATCTGTAGCATCAATCAATTTTCGTTTTAACTCAATTTGTTCATTCATCGTGATGATGATGATGTTGTTCCAAGCTTATACAATGACGTAATAATTATTTTCTTCAAAAACATATATATATATATATATATATATATATATATATATATATATATAGCTATCGAATCCTTTTCGATATCTGCCTGAATTTAAGTCACTATCCTTATCAATAACTAAGAAACCGTATTTATTGTCCCAACATTTAGAACACATTTCTTGGAATTGTGGAAAAGTAACATCGGGTGCAACGTGGTCGGAGAATACGTGACGTAAATTCATTTTATCCTAAAAGCAAAAAAGGAAAAATTCCCCACTGTCTTGGTGTATAATACAAAAATATGGTGTATAATACAAAATATTTCACTCCCTTTAAAGACAGAACTGTCTTTAAAGGGAGTGAAATATTTTGTATCATTTTATCCTGTTTAAACATAATAATAAAATTAGCATTGTCGCGCACTAGTTGTTTTGGAACTCGTGAATAAGTTTGAGCTAAATAAAAGGAATCTACATTTTTATGTCGCCCCATGCTAAAATATGAACGTATAACATCCTGTTTTTCACACATCACATCATCAAATATGAAAATAGAGTTCGGTTTTGCATCCGATGGTTCCACAATATTTGTTGCATCGCTAAATGTATAGTGGCCAAGTCCTTTTATGGGAGATATAATTTTTTTAAATACTCATATTTCGGCTGATACAACGACTTTGAATAGATATAAATATTTTCAAAACGTAATCCCATATGATTTGTAAGCAGCAAAATCATAACATTTGTCTTTCCACAATTCGATGGTCCAATGAGTAATCCGCGAATTTTTTCCATTTGACCCGACCCAACTTTTCCGTCAACATTGTCTATATTAAACTTTTGTCCAGGACATACGATACGCATATTTTAAGAAAACAAAGGTTACTTTTTCGTCAGTTAGATGCCACCCGAGAAACGAAGTTGTCGCTCTCGTTATTCAAATAAGACTGGGAAAGGTCTAGTTAATTCGCTAATTAATAGTCTTCCTTTCAAATTACACATACCCGGTTACCAGTATTGTGGCCCGGGCACAAAAGTGAATAAACGTGTAGCAAGAGGTGATCAGGGCGTTAATCCATTGGATGCTGCATGCAAAAACACGATTTATCCTATTTAAATAATAAAATTAATTTAAAGGCTCGACACCAGGCCGACTACGTGTTGGAACAGCGAGCTTGGGAAAGAGTAAAATCAAAAGAAGCAAGCGCTGGTGAAAAGGCTGCTGCTTGGTTAGTTACAAACATAATGAAAACAAAACAACGTTTCGGTATGGGTGTAAAAAAGTTGCAAGGAAAAAGAAAATCATCTAGTAAAAGAAAACGTAATAGTAGACGTGTACAGAAAATGGCATTCGGGTCAGCTCTTAGACGCCCTATACGTTCGGAATTACAAAAAGCTGTTGGAAAAATCTTGTGGAGAAGAATTTGATAAAAGCATCAAAAATTGTCGTTACTGCAGCTCGAAAATCGCTAAAAATACTTGGTGGTAGGCAATTCGCACTCCTAGAATTATACCAATACCAAAAGAAGGCGGTCTGTTACCTTTGATAAAAATATTTGCTGGTCTTTCAGCTTTAGGGTCGTTAGCTGGTGGAGCTCCGGGAATAGTGCGCGCTTTAAAAACCGTGAAAAATGAAAGATAAAATAAAACTGGAGCTTCTTTGCGGTTACAATCAAAAAGTGGTGCCGGACTTTTCCTTAAACCATATCGATCCGGTTTGGGTTTATACATGAGCAATAAAAGATATACAAAAAACTTATTGAGTTCCTACCGCAACGTCCATTAACCAATATTGACCTGGAACAGTATTCTACTCAAATGAAAATTACCCATTTTAGAGGTGTTTTTATGCGAGATTCCTTACCGGTACGCGGACCCAGACGATACGAAGCCGCAATTGTTAATTTGGATAGTTTTCGGGGAAGGGGGCACACTGGGTGGCATATAGAAAGGTAGCATCCCATGTAATATATTATGACAGCTTTGGTGGACTTTAGAGGAGAGAAAATTATCGTCAAACTTGAGCTGAAGAAAATTGCATAACTATGGGATTTCGTTTCAATCGGCAATTGCATTTGTTGTCTTCAATGCAACAGCAAAAGCATAAAAATAAAAAGTCTACTCAAGCACGGACCATTCGTGGTCTGAACCTTCAATCGAAAGGACATAATCACATCAACCAAAGACTCTCCGCGAGGGATTTAAATTTTTTAAAATCCATCGGATTGAAGATAAGAAAAGGCTAAATAATGATGATGACCAGTGAGAAAATTGAAGTATTCAGCGAACCCATCCTGGATAACTCTATTATTAGCTGACAAGAGCATACCTATAAACCTTATGGGTCGCCAGCATTTGGAAACTCTGACGAAATTCGTATTCCTGTTAATTTCCAAGACCTAATTTTGGATATATCCGACAGTTACATTTTGAAGGAACTTTCAAACCTAAAGAAGCCAGTAAAATATGTTACCTATCCAATAACGCTCTCGTCTTTCTATTCGATGAAATCCGCTACGAAATGGGTGGTGAATCAGTTGCTGTCGTACGAAAACCCGGTATTACTACAACATTAAAAACCATTGTTTCTTTTGGCTGTCAACAAGCAAAGAGCCTTTTACCAGTCGGTTGGGGCTTAACCGAAACAAACCAAGCAATTTGGGATGCCACAAGTAAAGTGTTTTCGGGGAAATAACCATTAAAATATTTAATGGGTTTCGCCGAAGATTACACAAAAGACATTTTAAATGTTAAACAGGAGTTAATTTTGATAATGGCTCGTACCTTCAAAAACTCCTACGTCGGCCAATGTGATGCAGATATAAGCATAAATAAAGTGGAATGGAAAATTCGTCACATCATCCCAGATGATCGTCAAAAGTTAAAAATTATGTCACGCATCAATAAAGGTGGAAATAATGCAATTATTCAAATGTCATACAGAAATTGGGATCTCTACCAGCTTCCCACGTTGCGACAAACATCATCAGACGTTTGAGCCGTAAGGACTAGCACGAGTTTGGAGAAACCTCGCTACATCATAATTTCCTTTCAAAGTAACTCCAATGTGGATACGAGAGAGAAGGACGCGACCAAATTTAATTCTGCAAATATAAGTGACGTTAGATTGTATCTAAACTCAACAGTGTATCCTTACGAAAGATGGAACTTTGATTTCGCTAAAAAACTTTACGCAGCAGCCTATTATAACTATGAAAATTTCCAAAGCAGTTATTCTGGTCGTGAACTAAACGATCCCATGATGGATTTGGCCGAATATTTGGACAATCCAGTGTTTGTTATTGACTGCAGCCATCAGCCAGAGGCAGTCAAATCCTCTACAGTGGACGTAAAGTTAAAATTTCCAACGATTGGAGGACAACAGTTTCCCAAAGACACTAAAGTGAATGCCCTAATTATTCACGACTCATTTTTTCCTATAATATTATGAATGGAATTGTTACAAATAGATCTGTTTAAAACCTTATTTTTTACTCTATGTAATACTACACCGAATTTATTTTGTATTTATTACCAATAAATTTGATAAAATAGAAATTTCGTTTTATTTTGTCCCATAGCTAAATATGAAAAACAATCAGCCTTTTTCAGAGCCACAAAATGTTTTGAAAGACATTCGTCTTATTTATATAAAAATAAAATGCGAGGTAACATAAGAAAAACAACATTTAGGATAAAAAACTTTTTATTTATTTATATTGTAACTAAACAAAGGTTGACAATAAATGTTTAAGTTAGAACTTTCGATAGAACCTTGCATTTTCTAATAACCTATTTTACAACATTAAAGCATTATTTTTCTTTACTTGTTCAATAGTGATGTTTGGCCTTCATCCTTCAGGAACCGAATTAACAAAAATTTTAATGTCATCCAAGTGGTAGAGATTGGTAGCAACCGGACCATCCACTTCATCATCATCATCATCATCATTCTGCTCCATATCTGATATCGAATCAACCTCCATATTTTCAGTCGGCTTATTCATATTTTCAGTCGGCTCATTATTGACAACATCATCCAGATTTACGATGTCCATATCAGCATCTTCTTCCTCCCGCTCGTCAAGCTGTATTGGGCTATCGGGTCTAATATCACCATAAATTGGAACGTACTTTTACTCCAAAGTAAAGAAATGTGACTGTCTGACATGTCTTGCTCCATCGTTAAAAAAAGAATATTAAAAAATATCGTAACACTTCTGTCTTTAAAAGCAGTCACCACCAACCCCCCAACGAACAAATAAACGATTAAAATTATTAGGTTCGCTTTTTGTTAGCAGCCTTTGCTACATTCCTTATAATTTTCAAGTTTGTCGTGTAATTTTATTGGATCAAAATTAAGGAAATCTTTTTCTAGCTGCTCCATTTTCTTAAACCTTGTGGACGTTAATTTTATACTTATTTACTGTTTGTTCTTCCATTTTTTTTGAATAAAAGGCTCGATTTTCGATAATAAACTTGTATTGTTTAAGATTACAATAAAAACTGTGTTTACGTTTTAACGGTTGCTGGCTGAGAGAGAGTGGGCGCTCGGAGATCTCGTTGCGGCAGTTGATCAGCTGATCGGACGGCTCGTCTGCGCTGTTGCCACGCGTTGTGCTGTGTTTCATAACATCCCGGCGGCCCTGGAAAGCCTAGGTCTTTCAAGCTTCATGGGTAGTTTCGATTGGTAGTGGGCAGAGTTTCTGGATAGCTCTTGATGTAACTCCTTTGGCGGTCTTCACTGTTATGACTCTAGGAAGATTATCATCTCCGGGCTGAATGGCAATAACTCTTCCCATTAACCAATATAATGGAGGTAGGTTGTCTTCGATTAGTAGTACGACGGAACCAATGGTTAATGTTTGATTAGGATTGGTACGCCATTTGTTTCGGGTTTGTAAATTCATGAGGTAGTCTCTTGACCATTTGGACCAGAATGTTTGAAATAATTTTTGAAGCTCTTGATACTGGCTTAGGCGATTTGTTGGCAAGTCTGTTAGGTTATAATCAGGAATAGCAAGTGGTGCGGTGCCAATAAGGAAATGGCCAGGAGTAAGGTAGGAAAAATCTGATGGATCATCGGTAAGTGGTGTTATCGGAGCAGAATTAAGGGCTGCTTCGACTTGAGCAAATAAAGTGGAAATTTTTTCAAAAGTAAAATGATTTTTACCTATTATCCTTGTTAAATGATATTTAGCACGCTTAACTGCCGCTTCCCAGAGACCCCCATGATGAGGAGAACGAGGAGGTATGAACTTCCAAGTTATACCGTTTTCTAACAAGTATTCTTTAATACTGGGTGTTGTGACAAATTCAGGGATTGAATTGACAATTGATTTTAATTCGTTACAGGCACCAACAAAATTTGTGCCGTTATCACTGTAAATTGTATGACAAAGACCTCGGCGCGATACGAATCTTCTAAGGGCATTTAAAAAGGCATCGCTACTTAAGTCACCTACTGCCTCAAAGTGTACCGCCTTGGTGGTAAAACAAATGAATATGCAGAGATATGCCTTAACTACGGCGCGATTTCTAAGTTTACCGTCTTTAATTAAGAAAGGACCGGCAAAATCACATCCAGTGATATAAAATGGTCGATTTTGTACAACACGATCTATAGGCAAATTAGCCATTTTTGGATACAATGTTTTGGATTTGCGCGAAAGCAAATAATGCATGTTCTTAAAATACTTCTGATCGCCCGGCGGCCGTGAATAATCCAGTATTTTTCTCGTAAAATACCTAGAATTGAACTTATACCAGCATGCAAATTTTTATAATGCTTGTTTAAAACGATTAATTTAGTAAGCACATGTTTGTCGGATAGTATGATCTGATGTTTTGTTTCATAAGGAAGAGTAGATTTAGCTAAACGTCCACCAACTCTTAATAAATTATCAGGACCAAGAATTGGACTGAGAGATATAAGTTTAGAATTTTTGTCGATATTTGAAGAATTGTCAATAGATTTTATTTCCAAAGGAAACATTTCTTGTTGTGCTAATTTAAGAAGTACGTTCATGGCATTGTTAATTTCTGAAATTGTTAATGGACCAGAAATTCGATTATTTTTATCTTTACAATTTTTATAAAATCGATAACAGTAAGCAGTTACATGTAAAAGTTTAGACAATTTTGAAAACCGATATAAAATTTCAAATTTGGTTTTATTGACTGTTACTAAAGCTTTTTGAATTTTTACTTCAGGAACATTATTTATACTTTCAGTAGAAATGTTTACGCTTTTAGGCCAATTTGACTCATTGGTATCAGATAGCCAAGTCGGACCTGACCACCAAAGATTTGAACTTTGTAAAATTGGAACAGTAGTACCACGTGATATTAAATCAGCAGGATTTTCGCACGTAGCCACGTGACCCCACTGCGATATTTGGCTTCTTTTTTGTATAGCTGCCACACGATTGGCAACAAATATTTTAAGTTTGCTAGGGGATAATGCTAACCAACTTAAAACAATCATACTATCTGTCCAGAAATATGTTTTATTAATATGTATATTAAGAGAATTTTGAACCTTTTCACATAATTTTGCAGCTAAAACAGCTCCACAAAGCTCTAACCGTGGTATAGAAACTGTTTGTAATGGAGCGACACGTGATTTTGAGCATAAAAGTTAAGTAAAACATTGATTTTGATCATCGATTGACCTTAAATATATGCATGTACCATAAGCGGACTATGATGCATCACCAAATGCATGTAGTTCGATGTATTTTGCGTTTTTAATCAATGCATGTCTACGTATATTGAGATCATTAAGCAATGTAAGTTCTTGAACAAGATTTATCCAAAAATTACTGATGTAATCTGGGAGATCTGCGTCCCAGCCTTCCTTTAATTGCCAAATTTTTTGTATTAACATTTTTGCTCTGATAACGATAGGCGATATTAATCCTAAAGGATCGAAAATACTTGAAATGGCTGAAAGTATGCTACGTTTTGAAATTTTTGAAATATTAATTTCCTTTACGGAATACGTTAAAATGTCATGTTGTGCTCGCCATACCAAACCTAAGGTACGCCTAACATCGCTTTCGTGAACGTTATATTTATCGCTTGAGTCAATTGTCTCTTGTCCTAAAACTTCAGGAACATTTGACATCCACTTACGTAAGGGAAATCCGTACTGATCAAGAATTTTAGTAATTTCTGTTTTTAATGTGATCGCGCCTGGTACATTTTCATGCCCAGATATTAAGTCATCTACATAAAAGTCGTTAAGTATGACACTAGACGCTTGTGGAAAACTAACTTGGTTTTCGATTGCTACTTGTTGAAGTGCACGTGTAGCTAAGTATGATGCTGTTGCAGTGCCATATGTTACTGTTGTTAATTGATAGTGTTGTATGACGTCATCAGAGTTTTCACGCCAAACTATACGCTGTAGATTTTGTTGATCTTCCGATATTTTGACTTGCCGATACATTTTAGCAATGTCACCTGTTATAACGATACTATGTTTGCGAAAACGTAAGAGTATTGCAAAAAGGTCGTCTTGGATAGTTGGACCTATCATTAAAATGTCATTTAATGATTTTCCAGAACTGGTTTGACAGGATCCATCAAACACGACGCGTAGTTTAGTCGTTGTACTTGTTTCGTTTATAACGCCATGGTGCGGTAAATAAAAAGATTTTTCCATTGTTCTCGATGTTTACTTGATCAGCGTCTATTTTTTCATATGCCCTAGCTTTTCATACTCAGACATGAAATCGGAATATTGTTTTTTAAATTCTGGATTTTCTTGAATTTTCTTTCGATCGAGTTTAACCGTTTAACAGCAGAATCAAGAGATTCGCCTAAATTTCCGCAATTTTCGCGAATTGGTAACGTTACGATAAAACAACCATTAGAATCACGTTTCAACGTTTGATTAAATATTTTTTCGCATTCTAGTTCTTCGCTCGTTAAAAACTTTTGAGTAGGATACTCTTCAAGTTCCCAAAATTGTTTGATTTGATCTTCGATATTTTCTCCCGATTTTAAAAGAAACATTTACTTGATGAATTTTGAAAATTACTAAAAGATATTGGTCCAGAGATCACCCATCCAAACAAGGTATTTTGTAATATGGGCATGTTTTCCCCGAGATATTTTTTATCAGAACCTAGAACTTGATAGAATACTGTAACACCTAATAATAAGTCAATGCCTGATGATTTATGAAAATTTGGATCTGCTAATTTAATGTTTTCTGGAAGTTTTAATTGTGATTTTGAAAATGTTCTTGATGGTAATTGTTCCGTTATTTTATCTAGTACCAAAAATGTCTCCCTTGCGGAGTATGTGTTGTTAACTGATTTTATTTCGGTAGAAATTCTATTTATCACGTTTCTTGTTGAATCACCTATTCCCGTTATTGGAATGTTCGTTTTATCAAATTTAACTTTAAGTTTTTTAGCTAAATCTGTTGTTATAAAATTTGACTGTGCCCCACTGTCGAGCAAAGCGCGACATGGAATCCATTGACCGTTTTGATTTTTATTAATATGTTTGCTGTAGAAAGAAGAACTTCCCTACAATCTATAGCGCTGTGATTAACTGATACACCAACCGTATTTTCTTTTTGAGTACCCCCGGTAGATGGGTCACTATTTTCGTGAACTAGTGTATTAACTGAAACACCAACCGTATTTTCTTTTTTTTGAGTACTCCCGGTGGGTGGGTTACTATTTTCGTGAATTAGTGTATTATGTTTTTTTGTTACATATTCGGCATCCTTGTGATATGCAATCTCGATATTCATGATTTGATCTTAAGGCAGTTTAAACAAAGCTTTAATTTTTTAATTTCTTCGATTCGCGACGCCACTGGTAAATTTAACAATTTTTCGCATCTATAGATGTAATGTTTATCCTTGCAATAAAGGCAGTTTAAATTTTTACCAATTTGAACGGTATACGATTGTTTAGTATGCGTTTTTTGTTGTAAAATGCTCGCGAAGGCGGCGTAGTGTCTTTGTTATCTTTTTATAATTATAATCGATCGATTCCAGTAAATTTGCTTCTGATCTTCCGAAAACTTTAGAAGGTCATTTAAGTTGGGTTTTTAATTCTTTGAATTTATTACGAATTCTTCCACAAACTTACCGCACGATAATCTGGTTTAGTTACTGAAATGTGAATTAAAAGGGTTGACCATTCGTCTACTGGTTTCACCTAATAATTTTAGTGCCCTATATCGTTTTAGAAAGTCATCTAATAGATTTCTTACGTTGCCCATTTTTTTCTTTATTTGAAACACATGGCAAATCGAAAGATATGCCCTAACACCATGATTTTTATTGTTAAAGTTTCGTTTTCATAACGTTCTAAGAGTGGGAGTTCACGCTAAATCGTAATTTTGTTCAGTTACCTCGATCGCTTCAACAAGGACCGCTGCACGGCATCTGCTTTTTAGAGAACTTAACAAATAATAAAATTTCCTAGCTTTATCGATATGCGGATCATCATGCTTACTATAAAGTTTTTATAAAGATCGCTGAAAATTGATTCCATTTTCATAATCACGTAAAATTTTATAAGTTCGATAGTCGGAAAACCCTTAGAAGAAACGTTTGGCAACACTGTCCTCTCATGTTTCACCTTGGTTAGTAAGCGGGAATTTTGAATGCTTTGGTTGCTTGCCCAGATCGTTTTGTTTTCGTAAAATTTACGAATTGTTCTAGCAGCATCAGTTACCATGGTAGGTGTGCCAACATTGGAATAGGCGTTTTCCTTCCATGTCATATTGACCATCAGAGGTAACCTTAAATCCAACTCCAGGTGAACCGCGTAAATTTTGAAATTTGTTATAATTGTTCTGGCGGCCAAATTTATCAATTGTGTTGTTAACATGATCTTCTGGATTGTTAACAATTTTGTTTCAATATTTTTTTGACGTTTGTTTTATCAGATCAAAATTAAGAATATCTTTCTCTAGCTGTTCCATTCTTTTGAATTTTTCATCATATAATTCAACAATATCCTCATTTACTATTTTAGTGATTTGGATTCGAAGTTCGTGAATCTCTTTTTTACATATTCTGATTAGCAACATCATTAGCTAATGTAGGTTCAGCAACATTGGTTAGACGCTTTCCTACAATATCATATTGCCCATCAGAGGTAAATCTAAATCCAACTCCTGGAGAGCCACGGAGCTGTTGAACTTTTTCATTATTAACCTGACGATCAAATTTATCAATTGTGTTGTTAACACGACCCATTTTTAACTTTAACTAAACTATTTATTATACCAATTTTCTATTTATATGTAAATCTATATGTAACAAATAACACATTTGTAAATAAAACAATACTTATGTACTATAAACATTTATTTTACTTAATTATAAAAATAACATTTCAGTATGTTTCAGCTGTTTTCTTCGTCTTCTAACACATGACCCATTTCATTATCACTTGTTGTCGTTGTTGTTGTGTTTGTTGCTGTGACACCATATTCCACAACGTCAGTTGAGGTTGAGGAGGAATTCAGCTCATGTTGATTGAGGTTACCTTACGCTAATGTTGTTGTTGTTTTGTTGTGATATTTTCATCCACAGCTTGGGTTGAGGTTTCAGAGGGAGGGGTGACGAGGGCACCAGCTCATATTTTCTTATTAATTCTTCTGGTAGGTGTGGTATGTTGATAAGGTACACCTTTAGATCTTCATCAATCATTTCATCGCAGAATTCGTCCAGATTTAGGAAACCATACAAATACTCGTCACATAAGTGTGCTCCTGCTAGAAGATTGATTACGTCCTTCATATATTTTCTATATTGACTGATGGTTGCTTCACCATTTATTATTTCTTCACATATTGCAAAGTCCAGTATTTCTTGGGCCATATCTCTTAATTTAAACTGCAACCAAAACACGTAGCTGTATCTGCATTCATCGGTAATAATATCGTCCAACATCTTTAATTACAGAAAATATGATTGTAGTTTACTATATGCAAGCATTCGAAAGATATTTATATATATATACAATTTATCCAACTATGACATAAACTTATTTTAGGATATATAAGATGAGATAAACTAATTTCACAAATTAAGTGTTTCGTAATAAAATATATCTATTTTTAGCGAAAAATCACTTTAAACCAAAAGTTATTAATGATTTTGAATTATTAGTACCAGGAAATATCTGAGTACTACTCCCCATATACGTTAATGTATATTTACCCTCAGATCCATTCATGACTGTAACAATATCATCTGTCAGATTTTCAGCTATACGTTTTGGTAAAAATACCTGAAATATAACATTATCTGTTTGATCACAACACAATGTCACAAGAACAGTTTTACCAAAACGTGTAGTCATTGAAACCATTCCTTTAATCACATAAACCTGCCCAACAGTTAATTCGGATTTTTTTCCCGTTCAAGAAACTTTCCCTCACTATTAATTATATTATTAATTTTGTCTAACGTTTCTTTTGCAATACTCATAGTTGAATAAAATATAAAAATTCAAAAATACCTTAAACAAACACTTGCACAATATCCTACAGACACAATAAACTTTACTGTAGCAGCTTTGAAAAATATAATACTGTCCATCTTTGCTAATCGCATTTATATATAGACCCTAAATTACTAAAAGAGTGGTAGGGGGACGCATGCGCAGTAATTATCAAGGTCAAGCAGAACAAAGGAAAGGACACGCATGCGCAGTAAAGGTCAAGGTCAAGTGGAGGGGGGCACAGGACCGGTAATCTATGATTACTCTTATAATAATAAAATAAAAACATTAAACAAACTGGGTCGCCTAGAAGTGCAAAACAAACACTGAAAATTTAATATTTAAAGAGAACAAAATTTTAAGAAGGGGGTAGTAGAGTCCTGACTTCGAAAAAATACTGGGTGTTCCTATTGTCCGAATAGTTTAAGGGAAGAAAGGGAGATGTTGATAGTATTATACTGGTAAAACTGTAATTTTATTTAGTGCAAAAATATAATATTTTTTTATTTATTTTTTAAAGTGAGTTTAAAGTGTCCAATACCCCATCCGAGTTACGCATCCCAGTCGACGTATTTGGTTAACGAAAAATACGTTTTCACATATGGTGGAGGCTCCACGGTCCCCGTACATCTAGAAGAAATCGTTCCTATAAATGCCAGGCCCCCAGTATAATCTCCGGACGAGAAGCCAAAGCGACTCCAACAAGACAGAAGACTTTCAACCCCACACAGAAGCACAGAAATTGGCACAGTCACTTCGCCGTTCCAGCCAGCCAGACGCCTACTACGATCACCCCCGACGCTGCCGAAAACAGGAGACCTTATTAAGATCACACTAGCAGGGACCAACGCCACTGGACAAGGGCAGTCAAAAGGACAAGACAACCACAACCAGCAGACACCAGGACATCAAGGAGCACCTCGAACGACCAAGGGCAGACGGAACAAGGCAACCCCCTCAGTCAGGAAACAAGTCACCAGGAACGGCAGGAACCCCTAGAACCCAGTAAGGACATCCAAGGTACAGGACAAACGGAGGACAGACCGGCGGTACTAACGAGAAACATGGCAAACACGACAATTCTGGACGCAATGGCGACGGCGAAGAAAGCAAAGGTGCCTAAATTTATCAACCCGCCCACGTTCCACCCCTGTAAAAATAGCGCAGTAGACTTCCTGAGAGCATACGAACGAACTGCCATTGCAAACGGATGGGATGAATCTTTTAAGATAGCTTATTTCCAAACTTTTCTGGATGGTGCCGCAAACATATGGTTCGAGGACTACATGGCCCAAAACCCGAACAACATATGAGGAAGACCTATATGAAGACTTTAAGGCGGAATTTGAAGACAAGGACTATCAAAGGACGCTGCTGAAGCGACTCCAAGAACGAGCGCAAAGGCCACAAGAGCTGGTTAGAAACTATTTGTACGAGTTGCGAGCCCTGTACTATGACTATAAAACAGAGTGGGATTTTGAAGAATTTAAGAAGATATTTGAAGACGGGCTATCCGAAGATGCATACTATCATTATTACTGGCTGGCCAATCCGCCAAACCGCCCCCAGGAAACCTAGAAGAGCTGAAAGCGTTAACGGTAACAATCGATAAGGCCCCCAAAGTCAAGAGACCCCCAGACAGCCAGCTTCCATACAGAGAAAATGTGTCCGTACTCTGAGAGGAACACCCAACATACGCCAACGTTTAGACAAGAACGCCACTGGGAGAGAAGAAACTTTCTTGGATGACCACCCTAGAAATAGTCGAAGCCGCCGCCATTTAGGTCTCCAGGAACTTACCCAAGATCACCCTGCGGGCCACAGCGAGAGAATACAACTATAGTCAGCACCAGAGAAGACAAGAGGGGGCTTCCAAGCAAGAAATAGAAACAACAACCCAGCATGCTATCAATATGGGAGAAAGCACGGGCACTTTGCGGCAACCTGCTGCAAAGAATAACAACTTCACCCAAATGGAAGAGGATGGCGAAACCAGACACCCCCGACCATCCTCAGCTCAGGGTGCCAAAGGAAAACAGGGCGTCCTACAAATTCAAGTAAAAATAGGCAACAGAAAGAGTAGAAGCAATAGTGGACACCAGGAGCAACAAAATAACGTTATACAAGAAAAATGGGCAACAAATTTAAGAAGAAGAGATCAAGCAACACCGTACTGCTGACAGCGGGTGGCCATCGGATGATACCAGTGCTAGGGGAAGTAAACGTGCCAGTACAGATACAAGGACTAACCTACAGAAGCACAATAACGGCCAAAGTAATCGCCAAAGCTCTTTATCCACTAATCCTAGGAATGGATTTTTTAACAAGAAATAACGCGGTAATAAACCTTCTTGCAAAGAGGGCCTAGTACTAAGAGACCGGCACAAATGCACTTTAAAAGTAGGAGCAGCCTTAAGCGATAATATCAGGATAATGTACAGAAACACGCCCACACCCAGACGCAAAAATTAATGGAAGAAAATGGAGAAAAAAATGAACCAGGATATTCGCAGACCCTAGAGGACCATATCCAGCCAATCACAGGGGAAAACCAAGGGGCGAATTTAACGTGCCAAAGAAGCAGAAGGCCAGGCAATAGAAGAAATAGGACGCACCGCTACAGAAAGCAAGAACCATGTGCAATAAAACTGTTCCATGGCACTACAGTGGAAGATCTAACGGCTCACTGTCCAATGCGGTGTCATCAATCATCACTACTGGTAATTACAGAAGTCAATAACGACGAATTTGTAGTCACTCACCTCCCGAAGGACATGGTTATAAAGTGCAGAACATCCACTACACCGGTACCCAGTAACATCACAACAGCACCAGGGGCAGCCAAACTTGTCATTCCATGCCAATGCAGCCTACAAGTAAACAAAGAAATTTTAATACCTGAAAGATACCCATGCAAGGACGGAGGCGAAGATTTAAAAATAAATCATATGATTCCAGCGGGATGGACTACGCTAAGATCATTTGTACTGAACCCCGTATCAGCACCACAGCCACTCAAGTTTAACAACATCCAGGAATGCCTTAATAGCAATTGGTCCCTCAGCATACCGCATCTTAATCTAACATCCAGCAGAAACCTAATAAAAAATATAGCCAAAGAAATTGAAGAAACCAATCAAGACGTAAACACCGAAAATCACAGCAATATGCTAGTTTGGAATATTCTCTTGACAGCCGCCCTTATTTACCTGGTTTTTCACAGACAGTACCTACCAGTCATTTCTCTAGGACACCCGGTAGCAGCGCAAGACATGCAGGCAACAAAGGAGCACCCGGCAGTATTTGCAACGACATGTGGCACATTCATATTACTACTAATCTACATAATATTTAAAATATTTTCGTACTTACGGGACAAAAACAGAATTGAAAAATCCAACACCACAGAGGACTCAGGCACCACCGAACCATTTGACCTTAACACCGAGTACACTTTGGAGGTCGTCAACCAAACCCGGATGGTTCGTTCACATGTACTGTTAAAAATGCTGAATCAACACAGTGACATCGGCCACGGCCAAGTTGGTGACATGTCGATGCAGCGAAAATGTATTTGTGCTTTGTTACATTTGTAAATTAATTTAAGATTAAATAATAAGTATTAACATAGGTGACCAAAATGGTCCAGGGGAAATTTTTTGATAGGCTTTTAGAGCGTTGGGGTCCAACGCTTTCAGGGAAGGGGCATATGTGAACACCTAGTATAAAAAAGTATACATTTTGGGAATTTTAAAAATATACATTTTTGGGAATTTTAAAATAAGTATACATTTTAATTGGGTTACTTAACATTGGGAAATTTGCTACATAAAAATATACGTATAAAGAAAACAATTTTCTGAGTTACTCTTATAATAATAAAATAAAAACATTAAACAAACTGGGTCGCCTAGAAATGCAAAAACAAACACTGAAAAATTTAATATTTAAAGAGAACAAAATTTTAAGAAGGGGGTAGTAGAATCCTGACTTCGAAAAATACTGGGTGTTCCCATTGTCCGAATAGTTTAAGGGAAGAAAGGGAGATGTTGATAGTATTATACTGGTAAAACTGTAAATTTATTTAGTGCAAAATATAATATTTTTTTATTTATTTTTTAAAGTGAATTTAAAGTGTCCAATACCCCATCCGAGTTACGCACCCCAGGCGACGTATTTGGTTAACGAAAAATACGTTGTCACACTATGGAGAATATACTTAAACAGTCTAAAAAATACCGAAAAAAATTGTTACAGATAATGGTAAAGAATACTTCAATGACAGTTTTCAAAGCTTTATGAAAAATATGAAATTCTTTTGATATTTTAAACGCATCTATTGCGGAGCGTGTTATTCGTACCATAAAGGAAAAATTATTGAAATTGTTTACGTTAAATGGCAATCATAAGTGGATCGACTTGCTACAACAAGTTACCAATAATTATAATAATACAAGGCATCGCTCTATTAAGATGAACCCTAAAGATGTTGCAAAGAAAACGAACAATAGCTGCTTAAGTCTGTGTACAGTCATGTCAAGATTGCTGCTAAACAAAAATTCAAGGTTGGGGACATTGTTCGAATCAGTAAATCTAAACATGTTTTTGAAAAGGGTTATGTGGCTAATTGAATTACGGAATTGTTTAAAATTATCAAAGTTAAAATTACGAATCCAACAACATATTTGCTGGAAGATATGCGAGGACATCCGATAAGTGGCGGTTTTTATGAGCATGAATAACAAAAACTAAGCAACCAGATGTTTTTTTTTATCGCACAAGTGTTGCGTAAAAAGGAAATAAAATTTATGTTAAATGGCTTGGTCTTGATAAGACTTACAACAGCTGGATAGATATCTCCAAGGATGTGGTTTAGACAAAAAACAACTTCAGGATGTTTGCGGTTAACAGCAGGAAATGGCTTATCAGTAAACAGGAAAACCATAATTTGAATTATCAGCAAGTTTGCTTAACAATAGGAAACAACAAGTCTCAGCCTGTTAATGCTAAATACGCGATTCTGATTGGTCAAGCTTGTTTCTAAGTAAGCCTTAAAAGGTTCCCAGCTCTATTGGTTTCGTCAGTTGTGATATAATTTTTGATAAAATGTGTTCTGAATCTTACGATCTTTAACTCGCTTACGGAAAATCCGAGATTCCTGATGACTATATAGAAGATTATCCTGGTTATGAGATGGAAGAGGAATTAGAAAGCGTTCGTTCTCAATTTACTCCCATTATTTACCTATATCTTATTCGGCGACCCCGTCTGTTTAAGCGATGGATGAAAAAGATTTTGAAGAAAAACTTTTTGGCAAGAGATCGAAGAGTAAGGAATTTTCCGCATCCCGTAACACCACCAGTTGGAGAACAGAATCCTAAATTTTTTCGTTAACTTGAAATTGCGATAAGCGCCTATCTAGCATTAACAATTAAAGATGTGACACGTAGAAAAAACCCTCTCAAGATTGGCGTTCAACCCGATATTAAGAAGCTAAAGAATTATTTATTCTTTAAAGAGTATAGAATATGAAGATCTTTCTCCCTCTATGTTGCTAACAGTTCCTCGCCTCCGTAGAAGAAAAAGCAATCAACCATTGGCAAATACGTTCAATTAAGTTCAACCTTCCTCCAATGATGGTCTGCAATCAGTGTAATTTAGAATTTTCGTTAAACAGTAGACATAATCATACTCGAAGACATAAAGAAAATTGTTATTAAGACATTGAAGAAGATGTTAAACTAGTGACAACAGCTTTTTAGAACCCTATGGTGATGTATCATCTCTTTAACCGAACTCAAAAAACCGATATTAAGCTGTTTCTTACAGCTCTGACAGATAAAATTAAGAAATTACTTATTAAGTATTGGTTTGAAGAAACATCCACGAATACAAGTGAATATGACGCTTTATGGTAACTATCTGTTACCTTCTACGGGAAATGTAGAAATTAAATATTTCAATTCTCGTTACAATACTGTTAATCGATATAGTGTTTTAGATACTATTATAAACGATTTTCAACACATCCTAATTGCGAAAGCTTCCAAATTATCCGAGAGAGGGAGTGGTTGGGCTCTAATCAAGCTTTTGTTTCTAGAACTTAACATCAATACTCTTAGAAGTGAGGGAAATTATGTTTAATAACCAGAAATTTCCTCGCATGTCTTTAGTTGTGCTACAGCAATAAATAGTGATTGTTCATCAAATAAGTCTAGTGAATCCACGTACTAGAAATATGTTGAAGAAATGGTCTCAAGAAACAGACAATAAATTAAACCAGAAACAAAGTTTTTGAATGAGTCGTGCACAAGAGTCCGACATTTCAACATTACAACTGGACTCAGTGTTTCCAGAGGCCTGATTCCGAGTGTTAAATTGGTTAATGCACTATTTAACCTACCCGAAGATCATATACTGCTGCTAAACTAATTGTTTGTGATGAAAGTGACGTAGTAGAAATTTTTTATCCGAAACTACACCATTTGGACGGCATCCTTTTTGAAAGAGCGAACCATTGGCCTTAAAAGTAAAGAAACTAACGTTGTTATGTGCTGTAGCGTTTTAGATATTAATGCATTTATGACTGTTAAAGATCTTATTGATTATGAAATTTTATTGTTAAATAGTCTAGATTTTAGAACATTTTATGACGATGTTTTATCTGATGTAGCATCATATGTTGAATATAATAATACGAATGTTCTTAATGGAATTTATACTCTATGTAAGGTAAATTTAGATGAACACGAATATTATTTAATTAAATTTATATACTTGTATTCTAATAAGGTCTGCGGCGACTTTCAAAAAATGTCTTCCTAATAAATGAATAAATAAAGATTTTCCTTGTTTTATTTCTCACTTTAGTTAGAACTCCCAAGCTAGAAACATGTGTCTCGACGATGGTTGTTATCCATTACAAAACAAGCATCCTGAAGACGGGTATAACGTTAAAGATTACTAACCTTTGAACATTGGCCTATGAAGGTGAGTCCGAAAGATTTAGCACTGGCTGGGTTTTATTATACAGGGTGATCCGACATTGTAAAGTGCTCAATTTGCCACGCTGAATTTTATGATTGGAGAGAAGGTGATGATCCGCTCTCAGATCATTATAATGAAGTTGTGTCCTGTAAGTTAGCTTAGATTTTATGGATCTGTCGAAATTTTGTTGATTCTAAAATTAATTTAAATTATCAACAGCTATAATTTAATTTTTTTCATAGTTTGTTTATATCTCATGAGTCACTATGAAGATATTATAACCATTCTGCAGCAGTTTAGCTCATTCAAGATTCGACGATGGCTCTGTTAAGTTCGTCATGCGTCGTATTAGTAACGGTAGCGCAAAATGTTTTTAACACGCTTTTATTAACTTGGGTTGTAACTATCTATCTATGTAACGGAATCTTTGAGCCTAATTCTTTGCCAACTTCCAGCGATTCAATTTCTTTGAAACTTTGCACACGTATCAAGGACCGATGACAATGCAATAATTTAAAACAGTATCCCCTTAAGTTCCAGAATTTTCCAGGAAAACCGAAAGTGAAAAATTGTACGTTCTGGCGGAGGCGCCAGATTAGACAATTGAATAATCGAACTTGACAACATTTGCCGACGGGTTGGGGACCGGGATAAGGTTGCAACACCTTAGTTAAACAAGCGTGCGTCCACCCATAGGACGCAACCCCTCGGCAAACGACAGAAGACCGTGGGTTAACAAGAACCCCCGTTAAACGGGTACAAACCCTGTTACATGCAGACCAACCTGAAACTTGTTCGAGAAGTTGGGCGTTATGAAACCCCATGCAACAGTGAAGCTTTAAATGAAATGATTAGATTACGAAATAGTTCGTGAAACATTTCCAATATCACATGACCGCAGAAAACTAATTGTTATAATGAACTAAAAATGAAAATCAAGAATTGTGTGCAAAAAAGAAGGATGAATACTGTGAACTGGTTAGTTCTGGTTAGTTTTCAATTTCTTTGAAATTCAGCACATCGCATCAAGTGAATCGATGACAATGCAATTATTTAAAAACAGTATCCCGTTATCCTGATTTTAGGACCGCCATCGCTGGTGGATAAATAAATTCTTTAATAATCGTTTTAATTATGGCGAATGCGCAAGGGCAATTGATGCATAACTTGCTGCGTTTTTTTTAACTGACTTTTTTCAATTTTATAATAAAAGGTGTAAAATACATAGAAATACGGAGTTCTAAAAGGTGAAAATTATGGCCACTTTTAGCTTTAAATCAAGAATGCATGGCGAAGAAATTTTAGTGAATGAACTGGAGCATTTATTTTAAAAAACTAATTGATATATCGGGCAATTAAAAAATGAAAATAAATACAGTTTAAAAACTAAAAACACGCTTTTATATGCAACTGAATCCAAAATTAGAAAATAATTTTTTTCAGTCACTTCCAGAGTAAAGCGTAAGTGCATTTTAATATTTTTTCATAACTTTTCCCTCATAGATATTTGCAAATAGAATAATTATAACATTTAATATATTAAGCACCCAACGCTTTTTTACTCTGAAGTGACTGACAAACTCTTTGTAATGAAAATTATTTTCTAATTAAAATTAAAATGAGACAAATTACTTTGCTTCATCACCAGGTATTTATCAACATAGCTTGAAAGTGGCTACATTTTCAAACTGTTTTTCAGTTTGAAAATGTAGCAAAGCTTCTCGAAACTGCAGTCACAATGTTGATAAATATAGTGGATAGAAAACAAGTAATTTGTCTCATTTTAATTTAAAATGGACTATCACAAAGTAACGGACAACTCAATCCAGTATTTATTTTCTAATTTTTAGTTCGGTTGCATATAAAAGCGTGTTTTTAGTTTTTTAAACTATTATTTATTTTACATTTATGCGCCTTATAATGCTCCAGCTGCTTCGATAATGTTAGAAACCAAGGCTTTCACTCCAATATGAGGCGATAGATGGTCGTCATGTTCGTGTTTTTAAGACACTTGTACCAGCATCGGCTCAATCATTTTTCCATACAAGATTAAATTCCACTATAGGGATCATACTTTTGGAGAAACGGAATAGTAGACATTAATAAGTCAAGTTCCTGAACCATGTGTCAACGTAACCACTGCAGAGGTTCTAGCAGTTACCATGCAACCAAATGAATATTATAACAGTTTAATTATTTTTATTGCTGTACCCTGTAGTGTATTACTAACTAAACTTGTGTATAAAATTGCTAGATGTCAATGTACAATGTGTCTTAAATAAATTAATGTATTATATACAATGTGCTGTATTATTTAATATTTAAAAATTATTGCTTAAATTATAGAGAATGCGCGCGGTAATGTTCTACGCCTGCGCCTCGGGCTTAAGCGCGGGAAGTGCAGTGCCTAACATGTTAGGTTTGACGTATAGCGTTTGTCACGTGACAAGTTTGACCTTAAAATTATTATCGTTAGCAACTATTCTTTGGTTTTATTACTCTTTGGTTAAGTTTTATTACTTTAAGCGTAATACTAAGGCTTTAATGATCAATTTACTATACGGTTACCGTTCTAATCGCTAATTGATATCTCTCAACTATTTTAAACAGCTGTAACGCATTTATGGTTAAAGATGGCGCCAAGCGGTTTTCGGTATTCGATAGGTATGACGTTACACTAATTTTAAAAAATTTAAACTGTGCGCCGATGACTCATCATCGAGGCTAAATAACGATTTTAGCCGATAGCACCCGAACGGTATAATTTAAACTTTGTGCGTTTGCGCAAATCAATTTAAAACATTGGCACAAGTATCCTACGCATGGCTGCCATTTTCTAAGTCACGTGATATTTGACATAGGACAGGTGACAGGTGACATTTAACATTTGAGAGGTGACAGATGACATTTAACAGATAGTAATGGCCACGCCCTAAATAACGCGTTTCGCAAGATTTCTAAATTTTAAATGACGTCAGAGATTTTAAGATAATTAACTCCCCGGGGACGAAGGATGCAGAACTCTCCTATTCTCCCTACTTAGAGGGTAATGTTAATACGCTCAAGTGCGAACTTGAATGTTCTTATACAGTTAACTTTACTAAGACAAATTCTATTCGAAAATTGTTGGAATTTCTTAATATTTTACTGAAGCCCAACGTTAAACATGTATCGCAAACACCTGTAAACATTCTGAAAATTAACGTGATTAAAATCGAGTGTAATATCGTTACTGGCGTCTATCACAATAATAAGCTTGTTCATGCAATACATGAATTTTCGCCATTAGTACCAGCTGATTTTGAAATTATAGAAATTCCTCAAAATGTGCTTTATATGCCTGTATTTTATCTACCAAAATTATCAGCAATATTATATTAAAACTGGTTGATCAAGATGGTGAATTGGTTGATTTTAGAGGAGAAGTTATTACTATTAGATTACATTTGAGAAAGTTTTTATAAATAACTACTTCGTGCTGTGTGTGTATCAGTTGTGGTGTCAGTATACTGCTGAACGTTGTGCAAAACATGGTTGTTAAATATAATTAACGCCAAGAAAATTATCAATTTTAACCAGCTGTGGAACACAAATAGAACTTAACAGAAAAAATACAAGATTTCTTGCATCCATAGGACCACTTATTAAGAACTCTGAAAATGAGCATTTTGAACGTGACAGATTCCCTAAACTTTGATAACTCCATTATAAAAATAGAAAGACATAGCCATTTACCGTACTCCAGCTCTTTTAAATATAATGATAAAATTCGAATACCGGTACAACAAACTGATATACCGGGTGATGCATCGCCGGGCGGGACATAGGAAATCCCATATAATTTTTAACTGGGTCAATTATTGGCTCCCCTAATTATTTTAGAGAAAAATTCTATTAAAGTTTATTGAAGAGCATGCAAATCTACGTCCATGGTAAAAACTTTAGATTTTTCGGTTAACTCGTTTGCTAGTTAGATGCTAATATATTTTTAAAAATTGTTACATTATTATTGCCTCATATTTATGAACAACAATAAAAATAGCAGTTAGCGTGACATTACGTTGTCATTTTGAAATTTAGTGCTTTATTATTATTCAAAAAATCGTACAGTGAAAAGATTAAAGTTGTATTTATACAAACGAATTAAGTTAAGTTAAACTAAACTAAATTAACAAATTTCAAGAACTTATTATTAATATTATTACAATAATTAATATGTTGAAAATAAACTTAAGATTTAAGAAAATTTTTAAATATTCCTCCATTGACTGCTAGACAATAACCCAGACGTTCATAAAATTGTCTTCTTACATTGGCTAACTGGTAAATTAAAATTTTATTGCATTCTGCAGAATAAGCATTTTTTAACTCATCTAGATTAGAGAAATTTTTATTCTTGTATATCATGCTTTTTAAATGGCCCCAGAGGAAGAAGTCATGCGGCGAAATATCAGAAGACCTGGCTGGCCAATTTATAGTGTTATGTAGGCCAATAACATTTCCATTAAAAGCATTGTGTAAATATTCCCGAACAGCCAAGGTATTATGTGCCGGGCAGCCATTCATTTGGTACCAAATTTCCTGATTTTCCCTGGATACATCATTTAAAGCGGGTAAAATTTGTTCTTCGAGTAGTTCCAAATAAAATTCTGCATTCAAATTTTGATTAAAAAAAAATGGTCCAATAATATGTTGTCCGAAAATCCCCGCCCAAACATTAACTTTCTGTGGATATTGCGTCCTCGTTTCGACAAATCTGTGTTGGTTTTCTTTGCTCCAGTATCGGTAATTTTGATGATTGGGTTCATTGTTTAACGTAAATGTGCACTCATCAGTAAAACAAATATTTCTTAAAAATTCCCTGTCCATATTTGCCCTTTCCATCATGTCAAAACAAAATTCCTGCCGTCGTATTTCATCCCCATCCCTTAGCTCTTGATGTCTTTCATATTTGTATGAAATGTATTTATACCTTTTGAAAATTCGGAGAACTGTTGCTTAATTTTTCCTATGATATCCTGAATAATATTCGTAATTCTAACAATAGAACACTTGATCTCATATTGTGTAATCACTCATTGATCTCTTGCATAGATCGTTCTGATTCTGGTTTAGTGGACGAGGATAGACATCATCCATCACTTGAATTTTATATTAAAAATGTTGCAACTAAACCACTCGTCCACGAAAGCAGTTATCTTTTTAATTTTAATAAGGCAGATTATGTACAAATTAATAATGATTTGGCTGACGTAGACTGGGAGAATCTTTTTCTGGAAAAGTCATTGGAAGAAACTGTTGACTTATTTTATTTAGAAATAAATAAAGTAAATAACAGACATGTGCCATCTTATAAAATAAATGGTAAATACCCTGTATATTTTAAACTGGATACAATAAGAACAATTAAAGAAAAAAACAAGCATCACAAAAAATTTAAAAGATTTAATGATAGAGTATCTTATCTCACATTCACTCGCCTGCGTCGTCAGTCAAAACAATTGATGAGAAGGGATTTTCAAGACTTTGCACGTACATCGGAGGCAAAAATTCAAACAGATGCTAAAAAACTCTGGAGCTATGTGTCCAGCAAAAAAAAGTCTTATGTTTCAATACCTCAAGAACTTCATTTTGAGGGTCGTAATGCCTCCGATGGCCAAAGTGTAAGTAATCTCTTCGCAGATTTTTTAAGAGGGTCTATGTAAAACCGGATAATAACGGAGGAGTAAAAGTCAATGCTTATGGTGATGGGTCTATTGTTATCACTCCCGATAGGGTCGTCGATATAATTAGGGGATTAGATGTACGCAAAGGTCCTATGCCTGATGGTATTTCCCCATTATTTATAAATAAATGCATGGTAAACTTAGCTATCCCACTATGTATAATTTATAATTTATCCTTAAAAACTACACATTTTCCTGAAAGATGGAAACTGTCACATTTAATACCTTTACATAAAAGTGGAGATAGAAACGACGTTACAAATTATAGACCTATAACCAAACTTTCAATTTTTCCAAAAATGTTAGAGAAAATTGTGTATGTGGACATTCTAAAAACAGTATTCAATATTATTATTGAAGAACAGCACGGTTTTTATCCTGACAGGAGTCTAGAGACGAACCTCCTCTGTTATTCTCAATATGTTTGTCAAACAATTGATAACCAGGGTCAAATGGATTGTGTCTATACTGACTTCAGCAAGGTTTTTGACAAGATCAGTCATGGACTCTTGGCAGAGAGACTTGCTGAGGTCGGTGTCTACTCACCTTCCCTTCATTTTGTTTCACGTGCAATAAAATTTCCAAGTCTCTATCATCTCTTACATTTTCTTCTATTTGATACTCCCTAGCTTCACATCTGCAATTATTTATCACTGTGCCTTTAGTCTCAAATTTTTTGATAGTCCTATCGACTGTTGATTTTCCGGGTATCGGTCTTCTCGGATACTGAGCAGCGAACATGTCTGACACCTTTTGGTAACTATTTCCTTGATAGTACCATTTAATCATTAATGCTTTTTCTTCAGTAGTATAACTCATGGTTAATCTTTTCGCTCTACGATTTTTTGATAATAATAAAGCACTAAATTTCAAAATGACAAGGTTATGTCACGCTAACTGGTATTTTTATTGTTGTTCATAAATATGAGGCGATAATAATGTAACAATTTAGCATCTAACTAGCAAAAGGCTTAACCGAAAAATCTAAAGTTTTTACCATGGACGTAGATTTGCATGCTCTTCAATAAACTTATTTTTGCGTTTGCGCAAATCAATTTAATAGCACAAGTATCCTACGCATAGCGGCCATTTTCTAAGTCACTTGATTTTTGACATATGACGGGTGACCGATGACATTTGACAGATGACATTTGACAGATAGTAATAACCACGCCCTAAATAACGCGTTGCGCAAGATTCCTACATTTTAAATGACGTCAGAGATTTTAAAATAATAAGCTCCCCGCGGGACGGAGGTCCTGTTTACTTTCATCTACAGCAGCTACTGTTTTTTATTTATACTTTCTTGATCATTTTTATGAAGTTGGTCAGAAGACACAATGCTAGAAACTTTAGTAAAAGACCTATGAAAAAGTTATATTAATTGTCATTCTATAATGGCCTGATTATTAAAAAACCTTACGCTTTTTCATTTCAAACTATTCTTAGAAATGACATTTGAACAAAATACTCCCAGGTTGATCCCTTGCTGCTTGCAGCGGCACCAGTTGGTTTATTTGTTACTAGTTTTAGTTTCCTGTTGTATAAATCTCTTAATGTTTTCCATCTTGTTTTGCAGTCTTGAGCTAAAATGGAACATTTTTTATTTTCAAATATCTGACAACAAGAGAGTCTTTTTCGTTCATTAGCATTTGCCTATAAAATTTTACATAACCACATAAGTTTAATCGTCAAAGAAGTACTAGAAGCAATATGTAAAAAACTGGTACCTATGTGTGTACCCCTGTAGCTGAAGACTTTAATAAAATATGGAATTTTCCCAATTGTTGCTGAGCAATAGATGGAAAACATTGCCGTATAATATGTCCAAACAATACCGGTTCGATTAATTTTAATTATAAATCATATTTTTCGATTGTATTGCTAGCAATAGTTGACGGTAAATATAAATTAATATGGGTGGATGTGGGTTCCTATGGAAAAGAAGGGGACAGTGGCATATTTAAAAAGTCAAAGTTTTATGAGTTTTTGTCAAGTGAAGATTATTGTATTCAGAGGCGCAACTAGCCTCTGTTTTTTTTTTTGGGGGCTAAGCCCCAGTCTATAGAGTACATTTTTTGACAAAAACGTATACACAGGGGTGTCTCTAAAAGATCTGTACAAAATGCTACCACAAACTTAAGCCAAAATATAACTAATCTAATATAATTTACCTAATTCAAAAAGTTGATGCTTTTCGAGATGCAGGGTGTCAAATTTTCCATTTTATTTTATTTTTTAATATTGAAATTTTTTGTACAAAATTTAGTTTTAAAGGATTTTCCAAGGTGAGGAATCAAAAACTGTTAACGTTTTTGTTGTAAAATGTAAAAGCCACTTGTAGTCCTTTGCTTATGTCTAAAATATCATAACTTTTTTGTCTTGATATATTATGGTTCTAGGAAAAAAAGTCTATTATATTCTTTGGGTAAAAAGGTTTACTTACTAAATATCGATACGACCAACAGTTTTGGAGATATTTAAGATTAAACGTTTTATTCCATACATAAGTTTTCCATTGCATTTCTTCACGCTTTATCCAGGAAACCTGGCAGTCTCCAAAAGCACTGTATAAAATGCTACCACAAATTCTTTGGGTTAAAATACAACGATCTAATGCAATTAATCTTAGTCAAGAAGTTGATCTTTAGGAAGATACAGGGTGTTAAAAATTCTATTTTATTTTTTTACTTTGACACCCTGTATTTGGCAAAAGATCAACTTTTCAACTGAGGTTAATTATGTTATTGTTGTATTTTGGCGCAAGTAATTTGTCGAAGCATTTTGTACACAACTTTTATAAAAATCCGGGTGGCCTAGATAAAGCGTGATGGAATACAAAACAGATTCTTTATGTGGAATAAAAGTTTAATCCAGAATATCCTTAAGTCGGTTGCCTGTAAAGATATTTAAAATATGGTGAAATATATATTTTGAATATAAGCGAAGGACTGCAGGTGGCTCCTTTTCACATTTATGTTCCCCACACTGAAAACCTCCCGAATTTTATGGAAAAGTTTTTAAAATAAAAAACATATTTAAAAATAACTAAAATAAAACGGGAACTTTAACAACCTGTATCTCGCACAATATACTTTTCGACTATGGTAAATTAGATTAGGTCGTTGTATTTTGGCCCAAGGCATGTGTGGTTACATCATTTTGTACAGACTTTTTAAAGACACTTTGTATTTTAAATTCTCAATTATTTTGGAGGGGCTAAGCGACGTCTGGGGGCGCTAAGCCGCCCTAGCCCCCTAATTGCGCCTCTGAAGAGTAATACAGTTTTGCCACATGTTATTATAGGAGATTTCCGCTTTGAAAACATCTGCTACGTCCTTATTCAAAGACCAAACTTCTGATTATCATAAACGTATTTTCAATTACAGACTATGTAAAGCAAGAAGAACTGTAGAAAATGTTTTTGGCATTTTGTGTCAAACTTTTAGGATATTCTTTACACCTATTGCTATTACACCAGATACAGCTAAGTTATTAATGATAGCGTGTTGTTGTTTGCATAATTTGCTAAGAAACTCTACCTGTGTTAGAGCTGCAAGTGAAGAAAAACCTGTCAGAACCCTTCCAACTGAAAATATGGAACCTTTATATAAAACTGGGGAAATGCGTCATTATAGGCATTCAGAGGAATTTAAAAACAATTTTTGTAGCAGAAAAAAGTGTTCATTGGCAACAGAAAACAATAATTCAAACAGACCTAAAATAAAAACGTAAATATCGACGGTCTGGTATACAAATTTTGAAAGTGCAGTGAGTTGTATACACTAACATACAGGCTGGCCATCGAGGTATTCGAGAAACTTCGGATATAAATTTAACAATGAAAATTAGGAAAAAAAACTTTATATAAACATATGTCCTAAACGTCTTAGTTTTTGGACGACAGGTGGTTAAAAATTATAATAGCTTTTATACCAAATTAAATATTTTTAGAAAGTTAAGAAATGCCTCCCATGCACCAAGAGACATTTTTGGCGTACACGGAAAAAATAATTTTGTGCCGTTTATGAGGGGTTTAAGGTAAATATTTTTAAGAAAAAAATGGTACGCCACTGCATTTTTCTAAAATAAAAATCTTTTTTAAAAATTCCCATTTAGCTTAACACAAATTTAATATCTTAACTTTTTTTTAATTTTATGCACGGTTTTTGCGCTAAATAAATAAAACCCATTTCTCGGCATGTTCAAATCCCCATCTAATTAAAGAATAAATAGCAAAGGTGCCTTTTTTCCTGTAGAAATTAATATTTTCGATACGAAATGACAATGCCAAGAAATTTTATAAAAATATCTCAATTGGTATAAAGATATTAATAAAAAAAAACAATATTTTAAAAAATAGATTAACACCATGTAGTTTAAAAACTAAGACGTTTAGGACATATGTTCATTTAAAGTTTTTTTCTAATTTCCATTATTTAATTTATATTCGAAGTTTTTCGGATTACCTTGCGGCCACACTATATAATTATACCGGGTGTTTCTCACTGGTGGTTTCCCCTATAACTTTTTATCTTTTACGATAGAAGGAAAAAAATTGGTAAATAATTATTTGACATAATTATGGATTAATTAGCTTAGTGACTTATTGTTCAAAAATGGCCCGATACTTCGGTTTTTGAGTAGAAGCAAATGCTTTATACAGTGAATAAAGTGTGTCAACATTAGTAGATTTTTGAACAGACCCACCTCAAAAAGTCCTGCTGGCACCCCCACCCCCCTTAAAGTTGATTAAGGGATTGATATAGTTTTTTTTAATATCTTCTAAACGGTAAACGATAAGAAACTGATTTTAGTGTCGTTAGATAAAGCACAAAATTCTGCAAAATAGTAATAATAAAAATTGTATTTTTGTTAATTTAGTAAAAACCTACAACAACAAAAATGTTGGAGCGGAGCATCCACATGGCACTTTTTACGATATATCTTCCAAACCATCCACCAAATGAAAAAAATATAAGATACAAAAAATAAAGGCCAAAGTTTTCCCTATCGAATGGTATATAACATCATACTATTATCTTTAAAAAAACTACCAGTGGCGTACAAAAGTAGCACTACACCAGTATAGTACCTAAAAATACAAATTTTTAATGTTATAATTTAATTTTTTAATCAAAATTTTTTACTTTAATTTTATTAATTTAGAATTATTTCTAATTCTGCATACTAGTAATAATAAATAATAATATTACACGATTTTTTTTACCAGTACAAAAATCAAAATCAAGACGTGTGGATTGAGTTTGGTACAGGTAAAAATGTAAGACATATTTCGTGTATCGAAATTGCTAAAAAAATCAATGAAAAAAGTCTAGCCCTTCCTTTTTTTTCGTTTACTAACCGGTTGCGATACCACGTCCTCCTTTTATGGAAAAGGAAAAAAAGTGTTGGGAAGCTTGTGAATCTTTTCCGGAAGTTACAGCTACTTTCATTGATTTAATGCAGCATTCAAAATAAGCTTCGTCTCAGCAATTAAGTGTTATCTCAAAATTTTTTATAACCATTTACAATAAACATTCTGATAGTAGCAACATTGATATTTGTCGAATGCAACTTTTTGCCAAAACGAACGGTTGAGAATTTACCCCTAACAATAAATGCTTTAGCACTTCACATTCATCGATGCATTTATCAAGCAGGATTTATTTGGGGTAATCTCTGCCAACCAGTGTACTTCCATGTCCATCTAAATGGGGATGGATTTTAAAGAATACTTAATGGACACCACTGTGGACCACTTTAAGAAATTAAAAAATATCATCTGATACACTATTAAAATGTAAATGTGTGGCACAAGTTGTAAATGTTTTTTAAAAAAATTAAAATGTACCAGGTTATGTTTGTGTGTGGAATGTTGTAATTAGGTATTTTAGGTTGTGTAATAATGTGTTTGTTTTGTATTGATGAAATATACAGTGTGTCCCAAAATAGGTGTTACAAGCGGACAAATGGAACAAACATTTTTGAATTTTAAAACGAAATTTTGGGCAAACCGGTCGCATGGTCCAAAACTAATAAATACAAAACTTTACTTTAATTGGTATTATACAGGGCGAGTTAAAAAATTGACAAAACTATGTTTTTTACTTAACTTCTCTACAACATTTACCTATACAATTTTGTCCTATTTTTAAAAATAAAGGTACTTTACTCTTGGTCATTTTCATTATTTTTAGTTATAACTCGCCCTGTATATTACCAATTGAAATAAAAAAAATATTTATTAGTTTGGAAAATTCCAAAATTTTTGGTGAATTTGTCCTCTTGTAACACCTATCCTGGGACACACTGTATAAGCCATATTTGTTGTTATCTTTATAATTGAAAGTTATTAAATTACTGTTGTTATTTATTTAAAAATATAATGAATCAAATTATAAAACAAAATAAATAAGTAAATAAAATATAAAGTATAATTATTAATTAATAAATCTAAAGTGAAAAATAATCTTTTAAAATTAATAGAATAACATTAAATATTTCGATTTCTAGGTACTTTACTGGTGTAGAACTAATTTGGTACGCCACTGATAGCTTTATTTTAAAAGATAATAGTCTAAATGATAACTTTGGGGTTAGTTGTTTATGTTGTTTTTTTTTTGTTAATGGTTTGAAAGATATATGGTAAAAAGAGCCGTATGGATACTCCCCTTCGACTTTTTTGTTGTAGAGTCCTACCAAAAAACAATAATATTATCATTTTATTATTACTATTAGGCGCAATAAGGTAATATTACCAATTAATATAACTAAAGTGAGAAATATTCTGGAAAAAAAGTATAACATTAAAAATTTCGATTTTTAGGTACTATACTGGTGTAGTGCTACGTTTGTACGCCACTGGTTGTTTTTTTTAAAGATAATAGTATGATGTTATACCATTCGATAGGGAAAACTTTGGCCTTTATTTTTGTATCTTATATTTTTTTATTTGGTGGATGGTTTGGAAGATATATCGTAAAAAGTACCGTGTGGATACTCCCCTCCAACATTTTTTTGTTGTAGATTTTTACTAAATTAACAAAAATACAATTTTTATTATTACTATTTTGCAGAATTTTCTGCTCTATCTAACGACACTAAAATCAGTTTTTTATCGTTTACCGTTTAGAAGATATTAGAAAAAACTATATCAATCCCTTAATCAACTTTGAGGGGGTGGGGGGTGCCAGCAGGACTTTTGAGGTGGGTCTGTTCAAAAATCTACTAATGTTGACACACTTTATTCACTGTATGAAGCATTTGCTTCTACTCAAAAACCGAAGTATCGGACCCTTAAGTCACTAAGCTAAATTGATCTATTCATTTTTTTCCTCTTACTTCCGCTTTAACCGAAAATGGCTGCAAATTTTAAATGGCACCCCGACACATTGTATCTTATTGTGATAGAATATGACATATTAAATACAATGGCACCTCCCATGTAATTTTTTAACATTTCTGCTGTCAAAAATTATGTTTAAAAGCAAAAACGGTTTATTTTAAGTTAAGTAGCCATGGAAAAATGATTAATTGTCTTTTATTTGTTACGACTTCTTAGGGCGGAGTCAAAGTTTGCAAAATCCTCTTTATGGTCATAACTTATTTTTTCAAATGGAACGAGGGTAGCTCGTTAGCATGTCCTAAAAGAGCTTTTTATTTTGAATAATTTGGTACCACAAAGGCGGTATTTAAGTGAACTTTTATAATAAATTCATAATGTTGTCATACATGGATATTATCATTTAGTATATAGTGATAGTAGGAATCATTTTATTACATGTTATTTGAATACAAAAATTTTCCTTAAAACCAAGTTATTTGAAATAATATGCTCTTTTAGGATATGCTAACAAGCCACCCTTGTTTCGTTTGAAAAAATGAGTTTTGACCATAAATTCGATTTTGCAAACTTTGATTCCGCCCTGAGAAGTCGTAAAAACAAAAGACGAATAATTTTATTTTTCCATGGCTACTTCACTTAAAATAAACCGTTTTACCTTAATCATGGTGTAGCGCCACTCCAAAATTAACCTCTTCCTTAATAATTTATTTTATTTTATTTTTTTATTTTTCTTTTGACTTTCTTTTCCTAAGTAGCGGCTACAGCTTTTCTAATGGGTTCGGTTATTTTAAAGCTTAAATCTTTGTAGAAATTTAGAAAGGGAGCTTAAATCTTTGTAGAATTTTTAAAGGGAGTTTATGTTTATTTGTTCCTATCGTTGTTAAAAAAAATTAATCCAAATTTATGATATTAGGCAATAATACACTGAGTTCACTATAACACTTTTTTTTTTAAATATTTATCCACTTTACTGTTTAATAAAAATTAATAATTTAATTTCAAGCTTGAATTATATGCCACTATATTACACTTAAATTAACTTTTCATAAGTAAACGCAGAATTCACATACTTTTGTTTTCTCAATTAAACGGAAAAACGGATTTTACTTTCCGCGATCAAAACCCATCGAAGATACATTTTCGCGTACTAACAGATCGTAGGCACCTTGATGATGCCCCGATTGACTGTAAATATCCTTTCTGTATCCCAGAACTAATAAGTACAGACAACCGGTGCCATCTCACCAAGAAATTTAAAAACAACCAGCCATGGCATCGAGAGGTTAAAGGTGGTAAGTAAAAGTGCGCCATCTAGTTGTACAGTATGTTGCATAACTAACTTTTGCCATAAAAGCCTACAAGCCTAAAACCAATACAGAACATTTAACGTATTTTTTTTCAGTTTAAAATTAACATTAACAAATTAAAATTTTATAAAACAATACACTTAAGTACGTACAACCAAAGTTTTCGTTTATCTAACCAATCAATTTTTAAAACAAAACTAACATTTGTGACTTTTTTAAGTTATCTATTATATAATAAAACAAAACAAAATAAAATTTTTACGGATGCCTACCTTGGAGATGTGGTACATTGTAATCACTAAAAGAATTTGATTTTATTTCTGGTATTTACATATTTGTTAACACGCTTTTATTAACTTGGGTTGTAACTATCTATCTATCCATCTATCTATCTATGTAACGGAATCTTTGAGCCTAATTTTTACCAACTTCCAGCTATTCAATTTCTTTGAAACTTTGCACACGTATCAAGGACCGATGACAATGCAATAATTTAAAAACAGTATCCCGTTAAGTTCCAGCATTTTCCAGGAAAACCGGAAAAGTGAAAAATCGTACGTTCTGGCGGAGGCGCCAGATTAGACAATTGAATAATCGAACTTGACAACATTTGCCGACGGGTTGGGGACCGGGATAAGGTTGCAACACCTTAGTTAAACAAGCGTGCGTCCACCCATAGGACGCAACCCCTCGGCAAACGACAGGAAGACCATGGGGTTAACAAGAACCCCCGTTAAACGGGTACAAACCCCGTTACATGCAGACCAACCTGAAACTTGTTCGGAGTAGTTGCGTTCTGAAACCCCATGCAACAGTGAAGCTTTAAATGAAATGATTAGATTACGAAATAGTTCGTGAAACATTTCAATATCACATGACCGCAGAAAACTAATTGATATATCGAACTAAAAATGAAAAATCAAGAATTGTGTGCAAAAAAAAGAAGGAGGAATACTGTGAACTGGTTAGTTCTGGTTAGTTCTGGTTAGTTTTCAATTTCTTTGAAACTTAGCACACGTATCAAGGACCGATGAGAATGCAATAATTTAAAAACAGTATCCCGTTATCCTGATTTTAGGACCGCCAGGATAAATAAATTCCTTAATAATCGTTTTTAATTATGGCGAATGCGCAAGGGCAATTGATGCATAACTTGCTGCGTTTTTTTTATTGACTTTTTTCAATTTTATAATAAAAGGTGTAAAATACATAGAAATACGGAGTTTTAAAAGGTGAAAATTATGTGGCCACTTTAGCTTTAAATCAAGAATTGTGTGCAAAACCGAGCCCGTAAAAGCATTATTAGGAACAATAGAAATTTTATTAAAGAACATACATCAAAATTTTAACATATTGAAGAACTGGACTGCTCTAAGTTAAACGGGAAAAACCCCATGCAACAGTGAAGCTTTAAATGAAATGATGAGATTAAGAAATAGTTCGTAAAACATTTCAATAGCACATGACCGCAGAAAACTAATTGATATATCGAACTAAAAAATGAAAAATAAATAATAGTTTAAAAAACTAAAAAACACGCTTTTATATGCACCCGAACTAAAAATTAGAAAATAATTTTTCATTACAAAGAGTTTGTCACTTCAGAATAAAAGCGTGGGGTGCTTAATATATTAAATGTTATAATTATTCTATTTGCAAATATCTATGAAAGAAAAGTTATGAAAAAATACTAAAATGCACTCCACGCTTTTATTCTGAAGTGACGAACTCTTTGTAATAAAAAATTATTTTCTAATTTTTAGTTCGGGTGCATATAAAAGCGTGTTTTTTAGTTTTTTTAAACTATTATTTATTTTTGGTTTAAAAGAAGCGAAAGTAGATAATGTATTTGAATATTTGTTTTTAAGGAAGTTTTATATAGGGCTGTCTTAATAATTTTAAAAGTTGTTGTTTATAGGGTGTGAAATGAACTATTATGTAATTGGTAATATTTAAATTTTATTTATTTATGAGGTTAAAATATATTTGGCTTAGGTTACTAATATCTTTTTGTCATTAAGAGCTTGTTTTTCCCTTTTAATTTCAATCATTTCTTTAAAAGTAAGTTTTTTATGGTTGGAATCACGTACTAGTATTTCGGTTTCCTTAAAGTTAAATTCATGATTTGTACTAGATTCGTGCTTATGTAAAGCAGTTGATGCATTTTTGGTGTATTTGTGTCCATTCAGTCTATTCTCCAGATATTGTGTCGTCATTCTGATGTATTTTTGGGACAATTAAGACATGGAATGGAATATACTAAGTTTGATTTTTTTCTTTTTTGGTACTTGACTTTTTAATGGTGTATATAGAGTACTTATTAAATTATGTGTTTTATGACAAACAACTACGTCGTGTTTTGATAGAATATGCTTAATTTTTTGTGACAAACAATCAATATAGGGCATAGCGATGTACTTGCTGTTTTCTTTTTGGTTATCTTTTGGTGTTTTTCGCAATATAATCAATGGTTAGAGCGTTATAGAAAATAAACCAAACGATATTAAAAATTCCATTCTTGCAAATATAGCAAATGTTGTGACAAACCATAATTTAAAAGTGGTAGAGGAGCTTTCCTCGCCCCACTCACCCTTTAAAGGACCCGTGAAGTCCTAACGGACGTTTCGGGTTCTGGGCAAGTGAGTCAGTTTTCCTTCTTCCTTTTTTTTTTGTTCTCTTTTCTTTTTCTTTCACCCCAAAATTATGTAAAAATGATGGCGGCACACCTGGGAGTAAAACATTCCGGAGGTAAAATACTCCTCCATTCGGATCTCCGGGCGAGGGGTGCATCCGGGTGGCCTTCATCGAAAGGTTTAATTTCCTTTGCAAATATATGTGGGCTTAACACCAATATAAACTCCGTTCACCATCACCTTGAGTCATCTAAGCCCCACATACTGTTTCTAACGGAGACACAAATAAGTTCTAAAACTTCAACCAGCCACCTTCTCTCCCCAGGCTACGAACTTATTTTGTCTTTTCGCCCACATGGGGGCGTGTGTGCTTACGTTCGCAACGATCTGGCTTGTGCTCGAGTTTCAAATCTTGAATCGGGTAGGCCCGATGTCCTTTGGCTCAAACTTTCCCTTAGGTCTTCTACTAAATTTATCTGTTGTTTGTACCGATCTCCATCTGACAGTTCCTATGTCGAATTCTTTGACTTTCTTTCAACAAAGATCGACAGTATCATTTCCCAGTTTCCAATGGCCGAAGTAATCGTGCTTGGCGATTTCAATGTCCATAATAAGGATTGGCTAGGCTCTTCAAAAACTGACCCTCAAGGCAGAGCAGCCGAAATCTTCGCAGTCAGTAATTATCTTACCAACCTTATTATGACTCCTACCTACTTTCCCAGAGTGCCAAATTATAGCTCAAACCCCTTAGATCTTTTCTTACTTCTAACCCTGAACTTTATGAAGCATATGTTACTGCCCCTCTAGGTCGCTCAGATCATGGCTTGGTTACTGTATCTTACTCTGTACATCCTGAGGTAAATGAATCCATGTCACCACGCACCGTATGGCACTACAACTCAGCCGATTGGGATGGCCTTAGGGACTTTTTCGCCACGTACCCTTGGGACACAAACTGCTTTTCTTCCCAGGATCCTTCCGAAATCTGTAACCAACTGACCGAGTCAATTCTATTGGGCGTTGAAACCTATGTACCTCACACCAAGAAAACCATCAAACCCTCTAATCACAAACCTTGGTTCACTAAAACATGTGACAAAGCTAGAATTTTAAAACTTCAGGCTCACAAGAAGTTTCTACAGGATCCTAGTCCAGAAAACCGACTGGCCAGCATTGAAGCAAGAAACCACTACCACCAAACAATCTCAGACGCCAAGGACTCCTTTGATAACCGTATAAAAAGCAAAGTACTTTCTTAATCAAATGGCAGCAAATCCTTCTGGTTCTTTGCCAAAAACATCAGTAGAAATTTCTGTACCAGTTCTTTTCCACCATTAACTTTGAAAGATGAAATTATTTCTACATCTAAAGGAAAGGCCGAACTATTTGCTAAACAATTTGCTGCCAATTCAACCCTTCATCCACCTATCAATCATCCAATTCCAACTGTTCCCCCAGTTCCTCACAAAATGCCCAATATTATTTTTAAGGTAAAACACATTAAGCGTATCCTTTCTTCTCTTAACACCAAGAAATCGTCTGGGCTAGATGGAATACCAGCAATCGTTTTAAAAAATGTGCTTCTGAACTTGCACCTATTTTAACCAGGCTCTTTCGAATTTCTTATGACACGGGTATATTTCCAGGCAGCTGGAGAGCTGCACGTGTCCAGCCTATTCCCAAGAAAGGATCTAAATCTCCTCCATCCAACTATAGACCCATTTTTCTCCTTTCAATGCTTTGTAAAGTAATGGAGAAATCCATTAACTCGCAAATTCTTAGGTACTTAGAAAAACATAAAATTTTACATGACAGGCAATACGGATTTCGTCACAAGAGATCTATAGCAGATCTTCTTTCCTTCGTTTCACACAACTGGAACAAGTCTCTTGAGTTTCTAGGTGAGTCCCAGATCATTGCTCTTGATATATCTAAAGCTTTCGACCAAGTCTGGCATGACGCACTTCTTAATAAACTTCCCTCCTACGGTCTTCCAACTAAACTCTGCTCTTGGCTCTCCAGTTATCTTTCTAATCGACGTATATCAGTCATTGTTGATGGCCACTCTTCAAGCTTTTACGAAATTAAGGCTGGAGTGCCTCAGGGTTCAGTACTAGCACCAACTTTGTTTCTTCTTCACATCAACGACTTTCTTTCTTCCACAACCAATCCCATTCATACTTATGCTGACGATAGTACCCTTTACTCCACTTTTCAGGTTCCCAAACCAATCTCTCAACCCGACTTGGAAAGCAAACGCAGGGCGATGCAGATATCTCTTTCACAGGATCTCAATTTGATATTGGATTGGGGCGCCAAAAATCTCGTTCAATTTAATGCATCCAAACACAATCGTGTTCCTTGTCGCGGAAAAAATCATCAAACACTCATCCTTTGCTTATGAGTGGCCAGGTTTTGCAGAGCGGGGACACATTTAACCTTGTGGGCATCACATTTGAGAATAACCTTTACTTGGATAAACACATTGTATCTATAGCCACCGCGGCTTCAAAAAGCTTGGATTTCTTTTCCGAGCCAAAAGTATTTTTTCCTTCCAATTTATACACTTTGTATGTGTCCCAAATTCGACCCTCTCTGGAATATTGTTCTCATGTCTGGGGAATGGCATCCCCTACAACCCTTAGTATTCTTGATGCCATTCAAAGAAGGGCTGTTCGTCTTATTAATGATCCTTTACTTACTCAAAGACTTCCTTCTCTTACCCATCGTCGAGCTGTGGGAGATCTATCGCTCTTCTATAAATACTTTTACCCTGTCCCTCCTCTTGCAGTTCCCAACAGAGAAACTCGTGGTGCAGCGCGTATGCAGCGCAGTTCAATTGGACAGGCCCCGAACTTCCCATTTTGTTCGTTCTTTTATCCCTAGAGTTTCTAGACTGTGGAACCTGCTGCCAGCGGAGGTCTTTCCTTCCCCCCAAATCTTCAAGTTTTTAAGTCCCGTGTTAACAAACTTCCTCTTACCCTGCTTAAGACACCCACGGTACGTTAGTATTTAGGCTTTCAGCCTTCGTGGATTGTCCAAAGATAAAAAAAAGATATTGTGTCGTCATTCTGATGTATTTTTGGGACAATTAAGAGATGGAATGGAATATACTAAGTTTGATTTTTTTTCTTTTTTGGTACTTGACTTTTTAATGGTTTATATAGAGTACTTATTAAATTATGTGCTTTATGACAAACAACTACGTCGTGTTTTAATAGAATATGCTTAATTTTTTGTGACAAATAGCGATGTACTTGCTGTTTTCTTTTTTGGTTATCTTTTGGTGTTTTTTTTTTGTTTTATTATAGAAAAGATGCGTTCTTTGGTCGATAATTCTAGAAATTGTTTTTTCTGGATAATGGTTGTTAATTAATGTTTTTTAAACTTTTTGTAAGGTTTTTTGGTCGATATTCTGCAGAGGTTAAAGCGATAGCTCCGTCTGTGAGACCTATTATAACACTTATTTTTGATTTTTTGGATGGTTTGAATTAAAATTTAGATATCGGCCAGACCATGTACTTTTTGTGTACCATTTAGTTTTTAATTTTTGATGTTTATTATCTCTTATTATGGTTAGGTCTAGAAAGTTTATTTGATTGTTTATTTCTATTTCAGTTGTAAATTGTAATTTTTGAATGAAAAGAGTTGAAGACATTTAATACATCGTTAACCTTATCTTTTGGTACAGCTCTTAAACAGTCATCGACAAATCTTTTAAAAGAAAATGATGTTAATATTAAGATTTTTTATAACATTTTCTTCTAAGTGTTCCATCACAAGTTGGGCTATTGTTGAGGAGATCGGTGAGCCCCATAGCGCAAACCGTCCAATTGCTGATAAAATGTATTTTCATACTGAAAATAGTTATTATTTATTGCCAGATTGATACCTTCGATAAAATCGTTTAAATTAAGGGACGTACCCAGCAAACACTATTTGCCGGCAATGTACATTTTCATATTGGCATTGATGGTAAAGCATTGGCAATTGGTGGCAATATTATGCCAACATCTTATACGCATTAAAAAGTCAACCCTAAATAAACACTTAATTGCCAATAAATTTTACATGCAGGCGAATTGCCGGCAAGCATACAAAAATGGCGGCATACCAATCCTGATTAAATAAAGCACGCGTTTTTGTTGCAGGCAAATAAATATTGGATTTTTGAAGGCAAACCTTCAACGCATATTCATACTTTTTAAACCATATTATTAACATTGGTATTTAACTAACATTAAAGCAATTTTTTGATCTGTTTTATTTATAATGGCAGCTAAACAACATTATTTTATGTTTTTACATAATTTAAAGGAAATGGCCTTTTCATAACATTTTATTGTTAAAAATCATGCAAATAAAAATTAGGTCAAACAAAATGTTTATTATGTATTTTGGAGCGAATAAAAATAAAATGATGGTAAAATTAGCTACGTTAATTTCGACCGAAGGTGACCGCTTTGTGCATTTGTTTTCTACGTGGTTTTCTAGCTTTTTAGTTTCTTTTTAAAAAGAAAAAGAGTTTTTTAATAGACATAATTAAATGTATTCATTACCTAATAAGTGTGTGTTGTGTGATTAATTGGTGATGGCTAGTCAAGAAGGCAAGATATTAAAGTAGACTGTTAGGAGCTGTAAACATTTTGTTTAAAACTTTATTAAAAGTTTTAAAGACGTGTTAATAAAAATATTATATATATTTAATAGTTTTTTGACATACCGATAGATGGCGTAATGGACAATAAACTACTACGTTTCTGCAATATCTTCGCTTTTTATCGTCTAAACCGTACCCATTAGACAAAAATAATTGGAGAGCGGTCTGCGGTAGGTGATCTCACTTAGCTTTGAAAGAAATATATTCGGCTAGTGAAAAATCTGCATCTCCAAGTTGGACAGTGTTCCGAGATATGGTACTTTGCTTTGCAAGGAAATTGCATGCAGTAAGGAGTTTTTCCTATTTTAATTTTCAAATAAAATATCGCATCATTTTAGCTTTAAAAAAAAGTATATGCGACAATTTTCGTCAATAAGACGTCAGCTTGCTGCTTGGGAGTATCTGCATTTGCCCACTTTCGTCTTTTTGTTATCTTTTTGCCAATAACTTATTAATGATGGATGCCATCGTCTTAAACGCATTTTTTGCCAATAACTTATTAACGACGGATGCCATCACTTTATCTGCAACACGTGGCCTAATAACGGCCAATTGCCCACTTTCGCGTCTTTTTGATACCTTTTTGCCAATGCCTTGCCATTAAAGAGTGTTGGCAATGCCAGTAAATTAAATGTACAACGCCGGCAAAAAATGTTATATGGGTATGTTCTTTTAGAAGGTTCCATTTTTGAGTTATTATATTTGAAACAAGGTCGTTTGGGATATTGGTGTATAAAGAAATTACATCAAGATATATTAGTGTATAATTATTGGGAATATCAACGACATCAACATATTGTTTAAAATCAAATGAGTCTTTAATGTAATATTTGTTTTTTCCTAAAATGTTTGATAAACAGCTAGACAGATATTTAGACAGTTTATAAAATGGGGATTGAATGCAAGAAACTATAGGTCCTAAAGGTATGCCTGTTTTATGCAATTTGGGTAAACCATATATTTTGGGTGCTACTGCATTATGTATTAAGAGGTTTTTAGCTTCGTTTTCTGAAAAAACTTTTTTATTTAGAAGTTTTTTAATAAATGTATTATTTTTGTTCTGAAAAGAGTTAGTACTGTCTGTTCTTATTTTTTGTATGTGGTTTTATCGTTAAGAAGGTTATTCATTTTTGTGTTATAATCAGTTGACTTCATTATAACTGTTTTATTGGTTTTATCAGCCTTAAGTATTTTAATTTGCGGATTTTGTCTTACAAAATGTTTTGCTTTTTAAATTTTTTATGAATATTATTTTGAAATGCTGAAATTTTAGTTTTTTTGTGTTTTACTTTTAAATTATGGTTTGTCACAACATTTGCTATATTTGCACGAATGGAATCTTTAATATCGTTTGGTTTATTTTCTATAACGCTCTAACCACTGATTATATTGCGAAAAAACACCAAAAGATAACCAAAAAGAAAACAGCAAGTACATCGCTATGCCCTATATTGATGGTTTGTCACAAAAAATTAAGCATATTCTATCAAAACACGACGTAGTTGTTTGTCATAAAGCACATAATTTAATAAGTACTCTATATACACCATTAAAAACTCAAGTACCAAAAAAGAAAAAATCAAACTTAGTATATTCCATTCCATGTCTTAATTGTCCCAAAAATACATCAGAATGACGACACAATATCTGGAGAATAGACTGAATGGACACAAATACACCAAAAATGCATCAACTGCTTTACATAAGCACGAATCTAGTACAAATCATGAATTTAACTTTAAGGAAACCGAAATACTAGTACGTGATTCCAACCATAAAAAACTTACTTTTAAAGAAATGATTGAAATTAAAAGGAAAAACAAGCTCTTAATGACAAAAAGATATTAGTAACCTAAGCCAAATATATTTTAACCTCATAAATAAATAAAATTTAAATATTACCAATTACATAATAGTTCATTTCACACCCTATAAACAACAACTTTTAAAATTATTAAGACATCCCTATATAAAACTTCCTTAAAAACAAATATTCAAATACATTATCTACTCTCGCTTCTTTTGAACCAAAAAAAAAAATATGTAAATACCAGAAATAAAATCAAATTCTTTTAGTGATTACAATGTACCACATCTCCAAGGTAGGCATCCGTAAAAATTTTATTTTGTTTTGTTTTATTATATAATAGATAACTTAAAAAAGTCATAAATGTTAGTTTTGTTTTAAAAATTGATTGGTTAGATTAACGAAAACTTTTGTTGTACGTACTTAAGTGTATTGTTTTATAAAATTTTAATTTGTTAATGTTAATTTTAAACTGAAAAAAATACGTTAAATGTTCTGTATTGGTTTTAGGCTTGAAAAAGCACAATAAAATGTGCGAAACGTCGTAAAAAAAAAGTTGTTATTCATAAACCGATAACCTATTCCCAAGAAAAATAAGATCTTCTTACGCGCCCTGTATTATTAGAAGTTTATAATAAAATACCAAGAAAAATTATTTAACCTATTGCGTCTGCTTACTCTCAAGGTTGTCAGATCAATGTCTCATCATTTTTAAATAATGAACTACTCAAATCAGAGAAAAAACCACTATTATAAAATGGTTTTATCGAGAAATGTTATCGAGCGGACATGTTTGCAGCCTATTTTCCCAATAGGCCAATACCAAGTAAATCGACAATAGAACGGACGATAAAAAAATTTGAAACTACAGGCACAGTAATCAATAATTGCAAATGTGAAGAAAATCGACGTGAAAATCAGAGACAAATTGTACAAAACGAGAGGGATTTAGACGTGATACTTTGTTAGAGAGGCCGAAGGAAACATTGCGAGACGACTGGAGGACATTACTGGACAAGACCACACCACAATATCTCGAATTTTAAAAAGATGTAAATACCACGCTTACAAGTACGAAAACACCAAGAATTAAGAGACGGAGACGAAATACGACGACAGGAATTTTGCTTTGAGATGATGGAGAGGACAAACACTGACAGAGGTTTTTTACAAAATATTTGCTTTACTGACGAATGCACTTTTACATTGAACAACGAACCCAACATTCAAAATTGCCGGTACTGGAGTAACGAAAACCAAAATCGATTTGTTGAGACAAGGACTCAATATCCACAAAAATTAATGTTTTGGCGGGAATTTTCGGCCACCGTATCCTTGGACCATTTTTCCTTGACCGAAATTTGAATGCGGAGTACTTTCTGGAACTTTTAGAGGAACAAATTTTTGCCTGCTTTGAACAACCTTGCTCGTGAAAATCAAGAGATTTGGTATCAAATGAATGGCTGCCCAGCACACAGTACCAGAGCTGTGCGCGAATACTTGAACAACGCATTTAATAACGACATCATAGGCCCGAACCACGCAATATCTTGGCCAGCCAGGTCTCCGGATCTCTTTCGCCAAACGATTTTTTTTCTATGGGGACATTTAAAAACTAAGCTTTATACCAATAAAAATATGAAAATTTAGACCAGCTAAGGAATGCTATTTCCGCTGAATGTGCCAGAATATCGATGTACCTAACTAGCCAACGTAAGAAATGAGTTTTATAATCGTTTGGGTTATTGTCTGGCAGTTAATAGAGGAATATTTGAGCATTTGATTAAATCCTGATATTTTCGTCATAAATTGATTTCTAAATGTAGACAAATTTGTTTTATTGTCTTGCGTAACTGTGAGTGCATGTGTTGGAATTAGCTGTAAACTAAAATGAAATGCGAGAGATTCTTTTGAAATTCCCGTATAAAATTGTTCAGTTTTGGCAATGACATTATAAATTAATGATCTAAATTGTCACTGATAAATCGATATGGTGTTTTTATTATTGATTTCTAGAGTACAGGGTGCATAATGAGATACTACGTTGCAGAAGTATTTAAGCAGTTTACTCTTTACTGGTTGGTTGAAAAATGCTTAAATTTTCATTTTGGGTGGAACTTATTGTGCTCTTCAATAAATCCTTATAGCATTTTTTCTAAAATAATTAGGGAGCAATATTTCTACAGTACTCTTCTTCATTTGACTACTTCAAAATTTACATGGGATTCCCTATGTCCCGCTCGACGGAGCAACATCCCGGCATATATATATGATGTATATATATATATATATATATATATATATATATATATATATATATATATATGCATGTATTCATAAACCAGATAACCT
>JACEGR010005478.1:0-72737 GCA_014170235.1 Listronotus bonariensis
ATCCAGGGTGCCGGTTTTTTTGTCCGGGAGTTTACTTTAAAACACCAATTCCGGTCCGTGAGCGTACCGATACCTGAGCGCCTAGGGTGCTTTGACCTTTATATTCACGTCCAGTCAAATATGGATAAAATATAATATCGACTTATATTAATGTTTGCCTAATAATTTATTTTTATTTGTTTTATAAAAGCAGAAATCTTCTTTGTGAAAAATATTTTTAATTTATAAATGTTTTAAAGTATTTTTTAGCATATTTTTAAAGATACAGTTTAACTTAATTATTTGCATGACAAAATCTAATACATCTCAATAGTCGGTGGTGCTTTCAGAAAGAATGTAAAAAAGAACAAATATTTATGGCATCCACTATGTCGGGTACCCACGAGATTACTATTAAGTCTGTTATTTTGTTAAAAACTGTTACACAATTTTGATATTTTGGTCGGATATATGGTTGGATAGGATGCAGATTTCTATTTTTCAGATTTTATGTGGTTCATCCGCTTTAAAAGAAAGTGCTCTTAATTTAGTTATTTAAAAAAAACACCATATATTTTTACTAAAAATTAATACAACAGGCACAAAACACATGTCCCATATTTTTTTTTTTTTTTTTTTTTGATTAGAAAGTGCTTCAACCGCGTAGGGTTATTTGCACATCAACGGTAAATTAGTTTAATTTTATTTTAGTACACTGTGTTCTGGTATGTCTTTAAATCGACTTAAACAAACCACAATCTTTAATAAAGTTTATAGTATCTGTTAAGTTGTTGTTTAAGATGTCCTGAAGGGAGTTTTTAAATTTATATTTAAGTCTTTCTGCTGTAAATTTTGAACATTCCATTAAAATATGTTTTACAGTTAGGGGTACTGCACACAGTTCACATACCGGCCGGTTCTCTTTCGATAAAAGGTAACTATGTGTAAGGTTTGTGTGACCTATGCGGAGGCGATTTATGGTTACTTGTTCCTTTCGATTAGTTAGGTTACACTGCCGCGGTTTTACACTAGTCTTACACTCCCGTAGCAACGACGTCGCTGACTCCCACTCCTCTTGCCATGAACACAATATTTGGTTTTTGATGAAACTTTTAAAGTCTTCTCTTAGTGTATTAGGCACAATTATAGAGTCAGCATTTTCTTTAGCAGACCGGGCTGCTTTATCTGCCTGTTCATTGCCGTCTATTCCTATATGTGATGGTACCCATATTAGAACCACTTCTCTATGTGCCGCTTGTATCTTGGAAAGAACTCTGTAGACTCTTTGTACTAGAGGATGATTTGAGAAGCATTTTGTTATACCTATTTTAATTAGTTTTTGAGAAACTGGCGTTGAAAATGTTATGTTAACCGCTATTTTTATCAATATGTTAAAAAGCAAATGATGGCAAAAAGGGCCAATGCGATTATTTACACATATTTAGGAAACCCTATATCCTATCACCATAAAAATACAATTTCTGATTTTACCGGAAGTGCCACAGATATTCACTTTCGGCAATAAAGAACTTTAATAATTTAATTGAAAACCACTTTATTAAGCTTTAAATTTAAACCTAACACTTAGTTTTAAATCTTTTGTTAATTATACCCTATCTCCAAACCTAATAGTTTTAAACTTATTAATGGTAAAACGTTAAAAAAATCATTATTTTTAAGATAGCCTAGCGATTATCTATTAATATTTAAAAACTATTAGGTTTCCAGATAGGGTTTAATTAACAAAAAGATTAGGAGTTAAGTGTTAAGTTTAAATTTTAGACTTTAAATAATGGTTATCTGACTGGTTAAAGTTCTTTATTTCCAAAAGTTAATTTCTGTGGTACTTCCGGTAAAACCAAAAATTGTATTTTTACGACGATAGGACCAAAGACAATTATATTAAACTATAATTGTCTTTGATAGGACATAAAGTTTATTAAATATGTGTAAAAAAAGCATTTCCTCTTTTGTGTCATCACTTGTTTTTAACCAACCGATAAAAGGGCGGTTAACATGACATTTTTGAACGCCAATTTCTAAAAACTGATTTAGATAGATATAACATGTAGTAGGGGAGACTAGGAAGGATTGATACACAAGAAGGCTTGATAAGGTTTTGTATTTTGCGCCTAGTAACCAGCAATTCGGTAAATCTTCTAGTAAATCGTTCATTGAATAAATTCCAGCCCGTAGGAAAATTCTCACATGCGTCATTTGAGTCGAATTTGTTCAGTGAATGAAAGTGCATATTAAAGCTAAAATAAATGTAAGTATGTACTTAGTGAAAAAAGGAAATTTACTTTTAAAATTTTTTTGTGGGTAAAAACTAATTATTTTTCCATAAACTACATTTTAAACTGAGTCTTATACTAAATTTTTATAGCTTTAACTTAAAGGTTATGTTTGTTATAGAGGTTGTTGTTAAATTAGACATCATGGGAGGGAAAATACATAACATTCAGGGAAATTGTAATAAAAGGACATGTAATAAAAACGTAGAACTAGAAGAATTTTCGCTAAAGGTAAAAAATTGATATGGCACTGAAGGGGGATAGACTCTATTCCAAACGGTGCCATAAAGATGTGCTTGTGTTTTGCAAGCAATAAACATTTTATTATTATTGTGATCTTATGAAATATATTTGTATTTATTAATCCTTCTAGTACCACGTATCAAACCTCCCTTATATGGGGTGGCTTGAGACATTTTGACATTTAAAAATATATATATACCTAGTCTCTCTATTTGCTAGAATTATAAGAATATGTGTGGAATTTTTATTATATAATACCCAAATAACTTGAAAAATTGTTTTTGACATAGCTTACAGAAATGGTTTTGTTAAAAACGTATCATCCCTCCCTAGTCTCCCCTACATGATTTTTTTGAATTTTCTGTAGAATTGGTTTCTAAAAATATACAGGATGTTTTTAAACAAATGCGAAAAAGTTAAGAAGGTAATTCTTTGTTTAAAATAAAATGTAGTTTGCTTTATAACATGGGGCTAAAAATCAACCATTAGGGAGATATGACGGTACAAAAATAGAGAAAAAACACGTTATTATTCTTTTATCTAAAAACGAAATTCATTAGAATAATGAAATTATGCGAAAATATTGATTTTATAAAAATACACTCTTTAAATATTTTTGCACTTTTGTAGTGTGGAAGTGGTGGAAATAGACTTACTCTATCGTTCTTTCTAACTAAATTTAAACAGAGACTCACGCAATCGCCTTGAAAAATATAAATTTAAATAACCCAATGCATTTAGAAACTTTTTTAACTTGTATTTGTTTTGTTAATTTAACTGATTTAGAGTAAAAAAATAAAATGTAAATCATAACGTGTCAGGACGGGAAAATTAATTTTATAAAAAATCTATTTCTTTGCTAGTACCTATTACGGCATTTGTTATATTTTTTTATTTGACATTACTCAGTAGTTTAAACACAATGCTCTTTTTGTTTTTAAATTAAAAATAAATACATTTTTTTTTAATTTTTCGCGATATCTCCCTAATGGTTAACTTTTGATCCCATGTATATAAGGCAAAGAAAAGTTTATTTTTAACAAGGAATTACCTTCGAGAATTTATCGCATTTGTTTGGGGACACCCTTTACATATATATCCAAAATGGGGTAACATTTCTCAAGAAAATAACAGACTTGACAGTAATCTCCTGGGCACACGGTATTGTTAAAAGATTTTTTAAAATTAAATTTAATAAGCTTTAATTACCCATAAGACCTTCTTCTGCACAAATTCCCATCATTGCTGGTACTTGATTAAAATTTCCACTTTCATACCATACTTACGGAGAATCTGTAAGAAAAGCGTCTTCGCCCTCTACTTCGACAACAGGCCAAGCATCAATCTTAAATAAAGTAGATAATATAAAGTATCACATAGCTAATAAAAAGAAATATTTAAACAAATTATTTTTAGAACTTAGTTAAGCTATTTAAAAAAATATTTTTAAATCATGAAGGTTTTGATAAACTTTAACATTCTTTTATACAGTAGCATAGCTGGCCTTGTAGGCGATCGCGTACAGCCTCGCGCCCTGGGGGCTTTGCGCCTAGGAAGCCTTGCAATTAAAAGTATGAAATTTGAGACAGATATTGGTTTGTTTTAATTTTGTGCTGAATAAACAGTAGCAACTGTGATTAAAGTATAGATAAGGTGTAGTTTATTGGAGTTTTTACTCTCCAATTGTGATCCTTTAGAAAAGAGGCCTTGCAAGTACATGTTCCCTATGCCGGTAGTGTATTTGAAGGTCGGGACCATTTTTTTCTTTATTCTTTATTTTTGCTCTCCAAGTTTAATATGTTAACAAATGGGCCTTGCAGGTATCTACATGTTCACCTACGTCAGTATTTTATCTGTATTAAAAAAATAAAATAAATGAAGACACTCTATACCTACTAAAAGATGGGGACCATTTTTTTTTTAATTTTTTCTTTCTTCATCGACAAAAGAAAAGGGGCCTCGCAAATATGACTTCGCCCACGCCTGTTTTTGCCTACGCTACGCCACTGCTTTTATATTTATAATAATTTATTTAATTTTATATTTTTATTTACCGAGAAAACTTTTAAAATATAAAACTTCTTTATCTTCTGAGTAATTTTTTGGTTTTATAAATATTTTCCTTAATCTTACATTTTAACCAACAGGTCACCCTAAAAATTTTACAAAATTTGTTTATTTAAAAGAATAGCCTTTTTTAAGTAATATAAAAACTTTTTGTTTTACTAATAGAACCCTTAATTTGTAGGCACCAGACCAGCAAGGAGCAGTGTCGGGCCCTTATACAAACAAAAACTACGGGCCTCTCAATGGTAAAATAAAAAGATGTGCCACGAAAAGCATTTAAGGTTAAATTTAAGGCTAAGGCTAAAATTATAAATTCTTACATCCTGTCCTGTAATCAAGTCAGCTGCTGTATAAATTTCATTAGCTGTACAATTTCTTAAAAATTCAGCCAATTTCTTAGTGCTATTTCCATAACTGCCACCAGGAATTAAATTTGCTAAACGAAACGTGTAGATTTCAGGGTTTAGCGTAGCAGACGAATTTGTTAATCCTGAGCCACTCTGTACTATGGCTGCTCTAAAAAGTCCTTAAAGTAAAATAATATTATTAAACAAAGAACTAGAAAACATTTTACTTCTGCCTTTATTATTGTTAAACGAAATTGGTGTTGCTGTGTGCACGTAAGATTATAAGAACAATGCAAACTTTATAAAGTTTGTACAAAATACAACAGTTTTATTTTTTATTATTATTATTATTTTTTATTTTATAATCACTCCGTGGTTGGTGGTAGTAATAATAAACATATTAATTTGTTGAGTTAGTTTCATAGTTTTTGCGTAAGGTATTTTTAAAAGAAAAAAATATATATATTTCCAAAACTATTAAAAAAGACATAACATCTGGGGCATTTTTTAATAACTTTAAAAGATATCTTTAATGGTAATGCAATATATAGGGTTTGTTTTTGAAAACCCAAAATGACCATACTTTTTAAGACCAAGGGGAATATCAAAAAAATAAAAATATCGTCTCTATTAAACCTGGGGAAAATATGAATAACGTATTTTCCAAAACACTTTTATTAATTTCTTAAGCTGTTTTGCCAGTCACTTTAAAATCCTTTAGAGCACTTAAGCTTTAGTGTTTTGAACACTAACAAGTAGAGATTAGACAGGGAGCGCATGCTTGCATAGGTTGACGCGGTTGACGTGGCTTTGTCATTGCTATAAACCACGTATCCACGTATTGTCAAAAATTACACAAAAACGATTTAAAGTGACATGACATGTATAAAGTTATTTTTTTAGCAAAAATCTATTTTTAAGAGTGAAACGGTAACAAGTTTTTTTCTTAATTAAAGATATTAAAAAATATAAGCTTAAAAGCATGATTTTATATTATTTTTTACTGTATATTAAAAAATATATATATTTTTCACAATTTTTACAAGATATGCTTACGAAGAAAACCTAGATCTGAGGTTTTTACGCATTCTTTTAAAAGCTTTTTCGTAGGTGTAGTTTAAATACTATTTTAAATCATACGTGCGATTAAAATAAGGAGAAAACTTAAAAATATGATCTTCATTTGATATATTATCGTTTGCCTAAAAAGCAGGTATTTTAAAAGGTCTTAATTTACCTGAAGATTTTTTGCTAACTAAGTGAAGTCCAACCGATTGTCCTCCAGCACTCTCACCAAAATGGTTATTTTCTCTGGGTCTCCACCAAACAAACCAATATTATTTTTGGTCCATTGCATTGCCATGACTTGGTCCTTTAACCCAGCATTACCGCGAATTGCCGTGTCTCCAGTGGACAAGAAACCCATCGGTCCAACTCTGTAGTTATGTGTAACTACAATTACATTTTCCTCTATAAGATAGTCCGGTCCAAAACTTGATTTTTCTCCGCTGCCTCCTTGAAATCCTCCACCGTATATCCAAAACATTACAGATAATTTATCCGTTGTCTAAAATCATAAAAAAAAAATTAGTCCTTCTTTACAAGAACCCTATATATATGTTAAAACTGTCTGGTCACTAAAAAATATCTTCCAATAGGTACCCAAGTACTCTATTTATACACGAAATAATTTTGCCCCTGTACAAGATACAAAAATTAAATTAAAAAGAAATGTTTAATTAGATACACTCTTTTTATTGACAATACCAGTTAATATACCAGGTGTCCTAAAAACAATATTTTTATTGTCAACAAGTTTTTTTTAAGGAACACCCTATACATTTCAACAAATTTTTGATGATGTTTTAAATTCTACAACAAAAATGTAATACACTATACGTCAATTATGACTGTTTTTAAAGATATCAACAGTATGCTGAGATACTTATTAACGATTAAAAGAGAAGAAAGAAAATAATATTTTTTTTTACTTATTTTTAAATAATTCAGTCACTTCCAGAGTGACAAATAATATAATAACCTGTAATTAATTATCTTCTATTTTAAGAACTACCAATTTGTAAGTCAGCAATTTGGTTTATATGTATATAATGTACGTATTTACTTACCTAACCTAAAAACCAGCCATAATTGACATGTAGCTGCTTTTTAGTACAATAAAGTAAATATGTGTCTAAAATAAACTAAATTGCTGACATTTCTATTGGTAGTTCTTACAATGGAACGTAGTTATTTTAACGTTTTTATATTATTTTTTTCACTCTGACAGTGACAAAATTATTTGGGCATGTTTCAAGTTTTTTATACGTATGCTAATAACGACATTATATCATTTTAATTTAAATGCGCTGTACATAAATCTTTGCAGTGTATCTTTTTGATTACAAAGGGTGCAAAAAATGGTAGCACCCGCAATCTGCAAAGTCTTTTTTAGTAAATTTAAATATTTTTAGTTTTTTAGTTAATTAATTTATCCATAAGCTAGCTGATTTTCCTTTTAACATAACAATACGTAAGTTTTAAGGTCTTACGCCTTTATAGATAATATTTTTAAAAGAGCTTACCGTTACAGAAGGAACGTACACATTAATAAACAAACAATCTTCACTTTGCGTATCAAAGTCTAGCTTAATCAAGTTTAAACACGATTTTCCATCTGTGGTAACATTTAACACACCAGTCCATGGTTGAGGTGGTTGCGGGGCCTAGTAAAAGTAGTAAATTATTGGAAATGTATTTTCCTACAACCACTTGTGAAAATAGCAAATAGCACACTGGTTTCATGCATAGAAAATGCGTTATATCACACCAGTGTTGCAAAGTACTTTACAACACACGTGTGATATGATGTCATTCTAAAAACTGCTATTGGTTTTGCAAGTGACATATTTATTGTAGTGACAGTAAAAAAACTTTTTACTTACCTTAAACAGTAGAACCCATATTAGCGAAAATAATCTTATTAACGTTAAGTTACTACACAGTATAAGCTTTCTTCTAATATTAAAAGAGTAATAATAAAATTTCCGAAAAATAAAAACATAGACAAAAATAGACATAACCACAAAAAACAACTTTCACTGACTGCTCACTTAGTGGCACAGTGTTGTCAGGTAAGTAGTCAAATTAAAAATCTCCCTCCTACCTTTGAGCACGCACCTTATAGAGACAGCCTCGCCGCTTGACCGTTCAACCTAAAGCACTAGAGAAAAAAATCTATAGATCAAATTCCTTTCTCTCTGTCTTCGTGTACTTAAACAACTAGTTAAATCTTTTTTTTAATTCCTTTATTAAACCTGAGGCTAATACACACTTTATGAATCTACTTTCTTTTATCCATTCATAAATAGAATCGGACCCTTCCGACGTTGCCAAATGCTTTCCATATTTTGCATGGTATAACTGACGTTTAGTAGTAGTTTTTTTCTTACTTTTAGGACTTTAGGTTATGCATTTACAATTTTCATATTTTTTATATTTTTTCTCAAAAATATGAGGAAAAAATGTAATTTTTACTTTATTTTACATGTGATGTCCAGTTTCATTAACACGTTTTACCAATTTTACCCTACCCAGCACCCCTTTTCACTCCCCGGTCCCGTAAGTTTGTTTACTGATATTTTTTAAAAAACGGAATATTTTGGATATGCGCCACTTACGTTTTATTTGGAAGAGTGTCTAAAATACACAAGTATCAATAATTTAAAAAAAAACGTAAAATAGCAGAAAACCGTATTAAACTATTACCGTTATTACCTAACCAAACCATACAATTTTTATTAAGTGAGGGCCTTTTTTAAATTCCAAAATGATAAAAGTTATATAATGCTTCTAGGTAGGTGATTTTCGATGTAAAAATATTGTCAAAACAGTATAATATAGCAGTGAGGAAAAGTACATATCACACTAGTGTTACAAAGTAAAAATCACCCTAGTGTTGCAAAGTTCTCAATTGTTTTTTATTTTTTCTGTAAAGACAAACTTATATTTTTTTTTCGGTGAATAATTTGTGTGCTCGTAGGAAAAATAGTATACAGTACTCGTGTGAAAATGACTTTTCCTACGACCACTTGTGAAAATAGCAAATAGCACACTGATTTCATGCATAGAAAATGCGTTATATCACACTAGTGTTGCAAAGTACTTTACAGCACTAGTGTTGCAAAGTACTTTACAACACTGGTGTGATACATATTATGATGTCATTCTAAAAACTGCTATTGGTTTTGCAAGTGACATATTTATTGTAGTGACAGTAAAAAAAAACTTTTTATTTACCTTAAACGGTAGAACCCAAATTAGCGAAAATCATCTTATTTTATATTTATTAAAATTTACAAAAAATAAAAACATAAACAAAAATTGACATAACCACAAAAAACAACTTTCACTGACTGGCACAGTGTTGTGCATTTACAATTTTATATTTATTATATTTTGTATTATAATGTATAGTTGGTTGCCTAAGCATGATTGTCATAAATTAATAAATTTAGTGACTCAGGCATTCGACTATTGGCGCGGTGATTAGCCGTGGTGGTACAGTTCTGTTAAGATGGCGTAAATAAATGTGTTGTATGTTGAATCTAGAATTCGGCGCAAATATTTGCGGCGCAAATTTCACGTTCTACCCACGTTCAATTTTACGTTGTGTGTCATGCGTTCGTGCTCAAAACGTGTGTGATCTTATGCGTTGCATACTATTTTGTTATTCTGGATTTGTTTATATTTTTCGCCAAGTATTTTATATTTTGTAAAAGATAAATTTAAATAAAGAGGATGTTCTTCTTCTGATACAAGAATATCAAAAACAAAGACTTTTATGGGATCCAAGCGATAAGTGGCATTTTCATAAAAACAAAAGAATGATGCTTGGGAAGAAATCGCAAAATGTGTTATACGTATTATTTCGAATGAAAATTCAGTTTTTATTAAAGTTTTCGCCTTACAGTTGTTGTTTTTGAAAGATAATAAATTTTTAAAAAATAAAAATTAAGTTTTATTACCACATTACCTTTACATAATCTTTTAGAACGTCAATTAAAGCACTGCATACTTCTGGAACTATCAATGATATGCTTTGTTTGGATATTTTAAAAAAGATATTGAAGGCTTGTATATGAATCTCCAGTAGCCATAAAACGTAATGTGACAGCTAACCTTTCCTTCACGGATATGGCTTCTCTAAGCTTGGTGTCCTTTTTGATAATTTTTGGTCCAATCTTATTTATTAAAATCTCAAAGTCATTTGTAGACATACGCAAAAAAATTTTGAAATGCCCAGTACTTTCATCCAAGGATAGCTGATATAATAACTTTACGCCATCAAATTGTTTTTTATTTTGATACAAATGTTTAATCCAATATCGTCTTTTTTCTATTTTTCTCCTCCATTTTTTTTTTTTTTGATAAGATATTGCACGACGATAAAAGTAGCGCATTTTCTTTTCATCATTAACATTGCATCAGACATAGTCACAGAATGGTTGGGTTTAGAACAAATTAGAAAGATGGATATCAGTTAACTTCTATAATTTCTAAACAGCAAGTCATAATAATATTTGTCAAAATCATTGCATTAACGTAAATACGTCCACACTAAAACAATATTGCGGCGCAAATCTCTTTGATGTTGAAAAAAACCGACAACCGACGGATCGCGTGCTTTGAATGTCGCGAAAATTTTTGCGTGTGTTTCTATGCGGCGAACTCGTCCACACTTGCAAAAATTTTAAACGCACATACAAATTTGTGCTGCATGGCGCACACAACGTAAATTTTTACTAGTGTGACGCGACTTAGGTTTTGCGAGCTGTGCATCTGGGAAAATGGCGAATGATGTTTTATAATATAAACTGATGTAATATAAATTCTGCCTATTTACTACTATGATCATTTTTTTATCTTTGGACAATCCACGAAGGCTGAAAGCCTAAATACTAACGTACCGTGGGTGTCTTAAGCAGGGTAAGAGGAAGTTTGTTAACACGGGACTTAAAACTTGAAGATTTGGGGGAAGGAAAGACCTCCGCTGGCAGCAGGTTCCACAGTCTAGAAACTCTAGGGATAAAAGAACGAACGAAATGGGAAGTTCGGGGCCTGTCCAATTGAACTGTATGGGGATGCATACGCGCGGCACCACGAGTTTCTCTGTTGGGAACTGCAAGAGGAGGGACTATACTGGACAATTCGTCGGAGCAGAAGCCGTAAAAGTATCTATAGAAGAGCGATAGATCTCCCACAGCTCGACGATGAGCAAGAGAAGGAAGTCTTTGAGTAAGTAAAGGATCATTAATAAGACGAACAGCCCTTCTTTGAATGGCATCAAGAATGCTGAGGGTTGTAGGGGATGCCATTCCCCAGACATGAGAACAATATTCCAGAGAGGGTCGAATTTGGGACACATACAAAGTGTATAAATTGGAAGGAGAAAATACTTTTTGGCTCGGAAAAGAAATCCAAGCTTTTTTGAAGCCGCGGTGGCTATAGATACAATGTGTTTATGCCAGTTAAGGTTATTCTCAAATGTGACGCCCACAAGGTTAAATGTGTCCCCGCTCTGCAAAACCTGGCCACTCATAAGCAAAGGATGAGTGTTTGATGATTTTTTCGCGACAAGGAACACGATTGTGTTTTGGATGCATTAAATTGAACGAGATTTTTGGCGCCCCAATCCAATATCAAATTGAGATCCTGTGAAAGAGATATCTGCATCGCTCTGCGTTTGCTTTCCAAGTCGGGTTGAGAGATTGGTTTGGGAACCTGAAAAGTGGAGTGAAGGGTACTATCGTCAGCATAACTATGAATGGGATTGGTTGTGGAAGAAAGAAGGTCGTTGATGTGAAGAAGAAACAAAGTTGGTGCTAGTACTGAACCCTGAGGCACTCCAGCATTAATTTCGTGAAAGCTTGAAGAGTGGCCATCAACAATGACTGATATACGTCGATTAGAAAGATAACTGGAGAGCCAAGAGCAGAGTTTAGTTGGAAGACCGTAGGAGGGAAGTTTATTAAGAAGTGCGTCATGCCAGACTTGGTCGAAAGCTTTAGATATATCAAGAGCAACGATCTGGGACTCACCTAGAAACTCAAGAGACTTGTTCCAGTTGTGTGAAACGAAGGAAAGAAGATCTGCTGTAGATCTCTTTGTGACGAAAATCCGGTATTGCCTGTCATGTGTAGCCTTGTACAGGGGCGGCTTTTCACAGAGTACCTAACGCAATTTAGCTGAGTTAATGGATTCTGCCGTTGCTTTTACGAAAAGCATTGAGAAGCAGTGAAATGGACCCTCATAGTTGGATGGAAGAGATTTGGATCCCTTTCTTGGGAACAGGCTGGACACGTGCCAGCTCTCCGGCTGTCTAGAAATATACCCGTGTCATAAGAAATTGAGAAGAGCCTAGTTAAACTAGGTGCAAGTTCGGAGCACAGTTTTAAACGGTGCTGGTATTCATCGAGCCAAGACGATTTCTTGGTGTTAATGTGTTTTACCTTAAAAGTAATACTGGGCATTTTGTGAGAACTGGGAAACAGTTGGAGTGGCTGGAGTCCCGAAGCCGAGTTCTGGGGGTTGAATTGAGCAGTGTTTAGCAAAGGAGTTCGGCCTTTCCTTTAGATGTGATAATTTCATCTTCCAGTTAATAGTTGGAATAAGAACTGGTGCAGAAATTTCTGCTGATGTTCTTGGCAGAGGGATCAGGCTATCTGTTAACTGAGCAAGAAAGTACTTTGTTTTTGATACGGTTATCAAAGGAGTCCTTGGCGTCTGAGATTGTTTGGTGGTAGTGGTTTCTTGCTTCAATGCTGGCCAGTCGGTTTTCTGGACTAGGATCCTGTAGAAACTTCTTGTGAGCCTGAACTTTAAAATTCTAGCTTTGTCACATGTTCTAGTGGAACCAAGGTTTGTGATTAGAGGGTTTGATGGTTTTCTTGGTGGTGAGGTACATGTAGGTTTCAACGCCCAATAGAATTGAGCTCGGTCAGTTGGTTACAGATTTCGGAAGGATCCTGGGAAGAAAAAGCAGATAGTGTCCCAAGGGTACGTGGCGAAAAAGTCCCCAAGGCCATCCCAGCTCGGCTGAGTTGTAGTGCCATACGGTGCGTGGTGGCATGGATTCATTTACCTCAGGATGTACAGAGTAAGATACAGTAACCAAGCCATGATCTGAGCGACCTAGAGAGGGCAGTAACAGATGCTTCATAAAGTTCAGGGTTAGAAGTAAGAAAAAAGATCTAAGGGGTTTGAGCTATAATTTGGCACTCTAGGAAAGTAGGTAGGAGTCATAATAAGGTTGGTAAAGAGAATTACTGACTGCGAAGATTTCGGCTGCTCTGCCTTGAGGGTCAGTTTTTGAAGAGCCTAGCCAATCCTTATTATGGACATTGAAATCGCCAAGCACGATTACTTCGAGCCATTGGAAACTGAAATGATACTGTCGATCTTTGTTGAAAGAAAGTCAAAGAATTCGACATAGGAATTGTCAGATGGAGATCAGTACAAACAACAGATAAATTTAGTAGAAGACCTAAGGAAAGTTTGAGCCAAAGGACATCGGGCCTACCCGATTCAAGATTAGAAACTCGAGCACAAGCCAGATCGTTGCGAACGTAAGCACACACGCCCCCATGTGGGCGAAAAGACGAAATAAGTTCGTAGCCTGGGAAGAGAAGGTGGCTGGTTGAAGTTTTAGAACTTATTTGTGTCTCCGTTAGAAACAGTATGTGGGGCTTAGATGACTCAAGGTGATGGTGAACGGAGTTTATATTGGTGTTAAGCCCACATATATTTGCAAAGAAATTAAACCTTTCGATGAAGGCCCCCCGGATGCACCCCTTGTTCTTCTTCTGATACAAGAATATCAAAACAAAGACTTTTATGGGATCCAAGCAATAAGTTGGCATTTTCATAAAAACAAAAAAAGAATGAGTCTTGGGAAGAAATCGCGAAAATGTGTTATACGTATTATTTCGAATGAAAATTCAGATTTTAAATTAAAGTTTTTCGCCTTACAGTTGCTGTTTTTTGAAAGATGATAATTTTTAAAAAAATAAAAATTAAGTCGCTTATTACCGTACGCTACCTTTACATAATCTTTTAGAACGTCAATTAAAGACACTGCATACTTCTGGAACTATCAATAATATGCTTTGTTTGGATGTTTTAAAAGATATTGAGGCTTGTATATGTGGATCTCCGAGTAGCCATAAAACGTAATGTGACAAGCTGACCTCTCCTTCCACGGGATGTGAAGCTTTACTACTAAACGGTGTCCTTTTTGATGATTTTGGTTCCAATCCTTATTTACTAAAATCTCCAGAAGTCATTTTGTACAGACATGCATAAAAAGATTTTGGGTATGCCCAGTGCTTTCACGTCCAGGGATAGCTGATACCATAACCGACTTTTACTTGCCATCAGATTGTTTTTATTTTGATACAAATGTTTAATCAAATATCGTCTTTTTTTTTTTTTTTTTTTGATAAAATTTTTGCACGACGATAAAAGTAGCGCATTTTCTTTTCATCATTAACTTTGCATCAGACATAGTCACAGAATGGTTTGTTTGAGAACAAATTAGAAAGATGGATATCAGTTAACTTCTATAATTTCTAAACAGCAAGTCATAATAACAACATTTCTCAAAATCATTGCGTTAACTGTCAATACGTCCACACTAAGAGCAATATTGCGAGCGCAAATCTCTTTATTTGATGTTGAAAAAAACCGACAACCGACTTGAGATCACGCGTGCGTCTGAATGCTGCGCGAAAATTTTTTGCGTGTGTTTCTATGCGGCGAACTCGTCCCACACTTGATGATTATTTTTCCCAAGAGTAAACCACCTTTAATTTTTCATTTTTAAGCAAAATATCATTTTTTAAAAATAGTTTGTAATCAATAAAAATATTAATACAAAATTTTATTAACCTTTATAATTTAGCAAGTTTTTGCGCAACCTGTATACAAAATCAACATTTTCTCTTTGTAAATCAATTTTTTAAGCAAAAATTATTTCAAGAATAACATTTGGTCAAAAAATTATTTTTTATCCATTTGTCCTTCTAGAAGCTCCATCCGTGGACAGTCTGGAGATATACCTACATACATGCAAAAGTCGAAGTTAAAAATGTGTCACTATAAAATGTCTTCGAAAGTTAAGTCCTAGTTGATCGTTCCTAATTTCAATGTTTGGTAAGTTTTGATCAAGCGGCTCGAGAGGTTGTTCAGGTTCAATGTTGTCCCTGTACTTAACAGCAATGTTATGCAGGATAGCTGTTGCACATATAATCAACTGGGCAGTGGAAAGTTTAGTAGTTAAGCCTCTGTGCAGACAAAGGAAATCGTCGTTTCCATATACCAAACACACGTTCCACAATATTTCGTGTTTGGATGTGGGCAGTGTTGTAACGAACCTCATTAGGTGTTACTGAAATAATAATAATAATAATAATAATAGAACCAATCTTTATTATGTACATTTTAACCTACCTGGATTTATTAACGGAGTCAATAAGTATGGCCTACATGGATATCCATTGTCTCCAAGCAGAAATCCTCCTAGGTCCCCCCGTTCACTTTGCACCCTCAATGAACTTCTGTCAAAAATAACGCTGTCGTGCGTTGACCCAGGATGTCGTACCACAATATTTATAATTTCCATTTGTGGTCCTACAGCAGCCTATCAAAGCAAATTTTAAATGTTTAAATAGGTTACTTTATAAATTTTATTAAAAATGACTTACTTGTACATTTAATGAAAAAAACCCTTTTCTATTTCGAAAGACTTCTGCATTGTCTCCTCCAGGACTTGCAATTTTAATGTGGGTACAATCAATACACGCTGCAACCCCTGGAAATCCAGCCACAGTCTGAAACATTCTAATGTTGTGCCGTTTCTGTTCCTGATTATTGGGTATATAGATGAACTGGCGCAATTTCTGAGCTATTAGCTTCGATACCCTCTTAATTGTCAGTGAAACCGTTTGTTGACTTATACCCCGTAAGTCGCCACTAACCATCTTAAAAAACATAAATCATTATGGTTCAGGATTTTAAAAAACAATCGTTATTACATACCTGAAAATTTGCAGTTGCATAATACCGTAGACATACAAGTAATTGCATAAATGGAGGTATGGGTAAACCACGGTTGTTAACTTTTGTTAATTCCTGCACAACCAGAGGCAAAACAATATTAAATACAATGTCCTTTGAAAATCTATACCGCCGCTTAAAATCCCTATCATCGTAAAAGTCCACAGGATTTTCTGCATCCCGAATATATTTTTTGGGGATTCTCGGGTGATCTTCCACTTCCTCTACATAATCAATAAATTCTAAAAAATCGTCGTTGTCTTGAAGCATCATCAGCTTTTATGCACAAAACACTAATAATTATTGTAAAAATTTGCACCACTCTAATAATTGCTACTACACACGAAATAAATTTCAACAAACAATGCTTCAAAAATAAACAAACAAGTGTCTGAAGTGTCATGGGTCAAGGGTGAAATCAAAGCCAAGTCGTACTCAAGATCCGCCTTATTGCGAGCCTTCAGCCTCCGGTTGAGCATGCCCGTTTTGTCATTTTTGGTCGGAGACATGACTATAGTAGGATGTAAATCTCAAGCCCGAGCTTGACCCGAAGTTTGAGCGTTAAAATTATTTTAACCAAAACACAGTTAAAAAAAAATAGTTATATCTATCCTGCTGTGCCTTCTGTTTCAAGAATTTAATATTTATAATATTGTAGTTTCATCAGAATTAACAACACTTAACATTAAAAATATATATATATATATATATATATATATATATATATATATATATATATATATATATATATATTATATATAATATATATATATATATATATAATATATATATATATATATATATATATATATACTAGCTGACCCGGCAAACGTTGTTTTGCCATATAAATAATTTTTAAGATGTTATAGGGTGGACAACCCTTATCACTAAGGAGTATGAAAAATAGATGTTGGCCGATTCTTAGACCTACTTAATATGGTCACAAATTTCATGAGAATCGGTCAAGCCGTTTCGGAGGAGTACGGGAACGAACATTGTGACACGAGAATTTTATATATAAGATATATATTGAAATTAGGTATCAAAAAGTGGGCAATGCAGTGTCATTGTAACTCGAATATCATTTTCTATTAAAATTAGTAAAATATATCGGGTGTCTTAAAATAAGAAAGTTCGGATCATTTCCTGTTAAACCGGAAGTGATAGAAAACAACTGGATTAGTATTACAATGAACATTTATATGACATAACTATTTACAAAATTGAATTTTAAAATTTAAAAAAAATTAAAAAAATTTAAGGAAGGAGTCACAGACAGAATTTTTGGGTTAATTTTTTAAAAACTACCGAACTATTTTAAATTAAAATTGAATTCCTTTAAAATGAGCTATCACTTGACCGCTCTTCTCATTTAAACTTTTGACGTTTTTGTTCGTGGGGACAGGATAGCCCTCAAGTGTAAAAACATGACTAATTTTGGGATTATACCCTTTTGTCCCTTTAAGGATAGATATGTGAACACCACCCAGTTGGAAGGGTCGGATATCCCCTGGGTGGGGACGTGGTCTTAAGTTGTGAATAGAACCGTGGTTCGGAACCCACGTTAAGCTGTAACTTCCGTCTGGCTGACATCACCTAGACGTAAAAAGACAGGACGCACAGTAAACCGAACGGCTTCAGGGTTGGCCCTATTCTAAGGTCAAACGTCTAAATGCATAAATAACGGAATTATAAAGAGTGGCTCATTTTAATTCGTGTGCATATCATACCTTTATCGCCAAAAAAATATAAATACACAAACATTTTTTCATATTTATATAAATAGCATTAAAAATACAGATACCATACTATAAAGCAAAAAAATCTCGTAAATAACTGATACAAATTGATATCTAATATCTAATAGTTGCCATTGAGATTTTTTACCATGCAGAATTTGTTATAAAGAATTACTTTTTTCTCAATATAAATATTAAAAAGTTTTTAATAGGAAGCTAACTTACGTAAACACACTTGTATAACATGTTAGTTATGTTATATTTGATATTAAACTTTGCTTGGGATCGGATGTCTCGTGTAGCTAAAAGTTGTTGACGAAATATAAAATATTAATTAAAGATTCAAAAAAACGACACCCAAGGTACCATAATTTAGACCCTAAGATAGTTTAAACAAATTATTGGTTTTAAATTGTTATGTTTATTTACTCATAAAATCTTTAAAAAAAATTTTTTATTGAAAAGGCAAAACAGTCACTGGAAAAAATTATAACAAATTTGTAAAACAAGGTCAAGTATAGTACATAAATATAAGGATAATAATTTAAAGAAAGTTTCTGTCACCTAACCTGTCAAACTAACGTAAATATTAATACATATCATAATCGTCAAATTGTTTACCTAAAAACACTCGGAAAAAACATGTTTTCTAATTATAGGGTATATTTATTATAACTCATTGGATCTTGTGACCAAAAAACGTACTAGTACTGGCCTCAATTTTATGTCCCCATATACCGTATTCGATAAACGGGCGCATCCTAACCTTTTGGTGGCGTTGCGACATGTGAGACACATAGAATATTTTTCTGAAATATTTATTAATAACTTCTATCACAAGCTCTAAAGATCGGATTTTATTTAGCCAAAATGTTAAGAATTGTTTCTTATTCCGTTGATACAACTTTCATTGAAATCTGAACATCAGTTATTTTGAAGTAAAATAAAATCTGCGATTTTCCATGAGCATCAATGTTAAAAGCAATTATTTTATAATATGTATAACTTTTTTTCAGTTCTCCGTAGACCTTTATAAATTTAACTGGTTGATATTCTGAACATTAATTCTTACACTGGTAGTACTACCTTAATCAATGTATTCGGAATTATCCTTAAAAACAAAAGTCTAAGTAAAAACCTAGATAAATACTTGCCTCAAATCTTAACTTTCCTATTGGTGGAGAGGCAAATGGGATTCCTCGCCATCCATAATATGTTACGTTGTTAAGGATCGTTGTGTATGCTGCACCTTGAACCTTACCATCAGGTAACGTAATTAAAAGACTTTTTGCAGCTGAAGCTGATAGCTACAACGAAAATATTGATAACTTTATTCAGTTAAATTTATAGGAATATTTTATTATATACCGAGTGACAACGAAAGCACTATCCTGCATTTTATTTTCTTCAGTGAAACTTAAAATTTTGTTTATCTTTTAAAATTTCAGTCCCACAAGTCATTCCTGACATAAAATCTTCAGTATACCATAATCTATCTTTTTTCTTTTAAGAGAAAGTTTGAAAGAGTCCTAACAACCCTACAATAAATATAACGTCATGGATATTGTGTCGAACTTTTTCAAACTTCGTTTTCTCTGAAACTAAAAACGTTAGGTTATGAGGTATCTTAAGGTTTTATATCCAGAATTAGCTTGTAGAATTTAAATATATATGTAGGGTGTTCCATCTAAATTATCAGGGTTATCATATTTTAAAGTTCAAACTTTACAGCACTTCCAATTAAATGGGAAGTGGTATTATAATAACTCCTAAAGGTCTTTTAAAAAATCATTTTTATCATTTTACTTTTTATGATGTTCATTTATTTTCCCATAAAACTGCATATTGTGCGGTCGTTTGAACATGTTTAAACGCCATTTTCTTAAAAACCCAAAAGGTAAGGCTATGGATATAGTAATGGTTTTATATTAGAAATGACCTGTAGAATTTAAATCCTAAGAAATGTAAATGGTGTTTTATTTAAAATACCAAAGTTTATATTACTTCCGGTTAAACTAAAGTAATACACAAATGCTATTATATCTAAAAGTGGCATCCGGTGATATAATATAACGTCTCTAAATTTGAAAACTTTATGGTTGCTCAAAAGGAAATAAATTGCTGGAATAGTAATTTCGTTGTCACCCAGTATAAACGTTCAGCCACTATAAAAGGTTTATAGGCAATGCGTGAAAAGGAGACAGTCTAAAGCTAGTAGAAGACTCGCAGGTAACGATTAAACCAAGAATGCCAGCATGTTAACATTTTTGATACGATAACGCATCCTTCACGCTTTTCTGTTGGTTTAATTGCCTATAAAACCCTTAAAGTAGGTTAGCATTACTTTAATTTTTACGTTTTTAAAGTTTCCAAATTTTATGTTTTTAGTAAATTTACAGTCGTTTTAACTTTAAGAGATTCTTAATTTATTAAGGGGTTATATACAGTTGGAATTTTTTTTTTAATGTACCGGGTGTCAAGTTATAAATTTACACCCCCTTAACCTTTTATTTCTTATAGTACAAAATAAATAATAATATTAGTTTGTTAGTTTAATTCTGTAGTTTCTGAATCAATAAATATATTTTTAATATTTCTTAAAAGATACAGGGTAGAACAAAAAGTATTATTTTTATAAATGGAACACACTGTATATTATATTACTAATAAAAAGTTATTTTTAAAAGATTTAAAAAATATATATTTGATATATCTATCTTCATTAGTTTCGGAAATATGGTGTTCTATCTTCAAATCTAAAGAATAAGTGTAAATTCTTAAATATATATATGCTCAATAGTTTTTATATGGCTATACTTCCAAAACCATTATGATAGACTAATAAAATATGGTATTTTGCTACTGCTCTTTAAATTATCTTTTAAATGAGTGATTTAATATACAGAGTGTTCCATTTAAAGAAAATCATTCTATTTGTCTTACCCTGTATATCTTAAGAAAAAAATCTGATGAAAGATACGGATACTACAGAATCCTCCTAACAAAATGGTGTTTTTATTTCTTTTATAAATTAAAAAATAAAAAAGTTAGGGGATGTAAGTTTATTACGTTTCTAATGGGAAATTAAAATTATTCTTCAGATTTGCATGGCCATATTTCGAAAACTAACTGAGATAGGTATATGAAATGTGGTATTTCTTTAAAGGTTTATTAAAAGATATCTTTTGGTGAAATAATACGTATAGGTTTTTCCATTTAAAAATATACTTTTTGTCATACACTGTATATCTTAGGAGATAATAAAAATCAGATTACTAATTCGGAAACTACAGAATTAACCCAACAAACTGATATTTTTAGTTATTTTGTATGGTACAAAAATAAAGTTCTTAGAGGGGGTGTAAATTTATAACTTGACACTTGGTACATATATTTAAGAATGCACATAAAAAAATATATATCGTTCCGGTAAATATTTTTGAAGTTACACGCAAATTTGAAAAGGCGTTTCAGACTGCTTGAAAGTACATGGCCGGAGCGGCAGCGCTTCCTGGAACGCTGTCCCTTTTATGCATCTGCCTATTGTAAATGTTCCCTTCGAATTCACTCCCATTTGAAGCAGGTAGGTTTTCTGGACAACCGAATTCACTCCCGCCATGGGTCGAGTTCACTCCGCGTTAATTATTAACAGAAACAGGGTTTTCTTTAAAAATTTAGACATGGTTGCCATATGTTCGTGTAAAAATAAATTTTGGAACTATAAAATTTGTTATCGCAATTTTTGATTTAAAACATGAAAGAGGGAAACCTAGAGGTCTAAATTAAACAGATACATCATTATAATATAATTCCTTCTTTAAATGTTATAATCTTATTTAAATACCATGTTTTTAAGTCGGATTACAAGTATCATTATGAATAATAGACCCTTTTAATTAACAGGTAGGTAGTAAAATTAGCTATAACAGGTAGGTAGTAAAATTAGCTATAACCTGTGGTGTAAAATAAATTTTAGTTTAGTTTACAAATATACTCTGGTAGTTTATCCTGTAAGCAATATGGAAGCTAAAATCATCAAAAGTGAAAGGGGCAAAGATCTCATCGTTGTCGATGGGTTTAAATTCTCATTTCACAAGTTGTTGGCAAAAGATACGTTAAGAAGATGGGCTTGTACATCCAGAAGACCCCCTTGTAAGGCATTTGTAAAAACCAGACTAGAGAATCTGGAGATCGTAGAAGCTTGTTTGGACCACAACCATGAGAAGACACCCGAAGAGCTTTTGAATAGGCAAAGTATAAGTAATGAAGTGAAACAATCTGCTATAAACGATATTTCTGCGAAACCAATGAAGTTAATTCGAGCAAAAGTAAGAGAATCACACAGCGATACTATTACTATTTATGACGTGGAACGAATCAGGAAGAATATGTATTCAACAAGATCTAAAATTTTACCAAAACTTCCGGTTAGTGTTTTTGAGTTTCACGATTTGTTAAGTACTTTAGATATAAAAACTAACAAGGGTGAAAGTTTTATGTTAAAAAACGATCCTCAAAATAATATTGTGATGTTTTCATGTACAACTAACTTATCTGCATTAGGACAAATATCGGAATTGTATGTTGATGGAACTTTTCAGTATTGTCCAAAATTTTTTTGCAGTTGTTTACTGTTCACGGTTTCAAAAACGGTCAGTATGTTCCTCTTATTTTCTTTCTTCTCCCAAACAAACATTTCGAGTCATATAAATTAGCTTTTGAATATCTCAAAGAAGCATATCTTACATTAGTTGGTGAGAGTTATGTTCCAAAAGTTATAACTGCCGATTTTGAAACCGCTATACATAAAGCAATTTTATATGTTTTTCCTAACACTAAAATTAAAGGCTGCAAATTTCACTTATGTCAAGCATGGTACAGAAAAATACAACAGTTACACCTTTCAAGCGAATATAAATTGAAAGATGAAGCAGAAAATGAAATTACTAAATATCTAACTTATATATTTGGGTTACCGTTTCTAAAGCCAGAAGATGTAGGAGATTGTTTTGCCATTGACTTAGCTGAAGTTCAACCCAGTGATAACAGGGTACTTAAATTTTGTGACTATCTAGTTGAGAATTATATAGAAGAAACATCTAGATTTCCACCACATATTTGGGCGGACAATTCATCTTCTTTAACGTTAACAACAAATGCCTGCGAATCTTTTCATTCTCGTTATAATTCATCATTTTACAGTCCCCACCCAAATATTCATCAATTTCTAAATGTTCTTTTGGATTTTCAACTAGATTCATATATTAAACTACGAAGTATTGATACAATAGTTAAAGTCTATGATAGTAAAGTGCTGCGAAAAAAACAATTCTTAGATAAATATTTAGCAAAATTAGAAAATAAGAGCATAAGTAATTTTGAGTTTGTAAAATGTATTTCCCATAGATGTAAGGTAGCTGTTTAAAAAATAATATTAATATAAATAAATGTAAATATATGAAATATGTTTCTTTCGTTATTTCCCAGTATTTTCCTCAAATCTGGCAATGCTGCTTAACAATTTGAACGAAGTTTTCGATTATTTAGGTAATAAAGGTAAACTGACCCGGGAGTGAATTCGTCCGTCACCTTTTTCGCCATCAGGTACTATTCCTTATTTTGGGAGTGAATTCGACCCTACTTATAACATTTATATTTTGAAAAATGTTTTTTTTTACGGTAAGTACCGATTTATAGCGTGCAACGGTTTGACTTTTAGATAAGCCATAATAAATTGATAAATAATTCCAAATTTATCTAAAAAATCAGATTTTTTTTCTATGACTACATCATCGTTGGCTGGCGTATTTAACTCTTAATCACAGACCACTATCCTGGTTAGTGGTCTGTGCTCTTAATCATAGAACACTGCTTTTAATTCCAACTATAATTTCAATACCTTCTAGGAAGGAAATAATTACGGTAACCTCTCTATAAAAAAAAATTAATATTAAATAAAATATGTTTATTCGCACACAGAAAAGGAATATTAATTCATCATCCACTTTTTTTTCATATCTTTCACGTTTGTTTTTTTGTCCTTCATTCATACTGTATGTAAGTTAGGTTCTTATATTAATATAATATTATTTATTTATTTATTAAGTATACGGGATTCCCCATTTTTACAATGACTATTACAATTATTGAAAAAAATAACTACAAAATTAAATTAAGCTACAATTAGATAACTAACTATATACTTATATTACTTGATGCTTGGTGCATAACTAAATTAATTTGTTTTATTTCTATTAAACCTTCACCATATCGTCAAGAAATTTGTATATACGTTTTCACGACTTGGCAAGAAAACATGTTTCACGTCACGCGGGACGAATGCGCAGCCGCAATACTTTCCAGTCGATAATCGTACGGTGTACCTCAACATCAGCTCCAATTATTAGAAGCTGCCGAAGCGGCGGAGGGTTTTATTAGGCAAGGCGCGAACTAAAATGGTAAGCAAGTAATGTGGCGGCCAGGTGGTGAGTCAATGTCAAAAGCAATCTGCGTAAATTTGTGGCGTCATTTGGGTAGCACTAGTCTCTAAAATGTTTAATATTTAAGAGCTTTGAAGCTTATAACTGTCACTAGCTCACCATCTTGCTGCCATGTCACTCGCTTGCCACTTCAGTGCGCGCCTGCTTGCCTTATGGCCCTGTTGTTAGGTACATTAGGTACTCGAAAACGGCTAAACCGATTAGTCTTAAATTTTACACAAGCTTTTTAAATATATTTGTAATTAATCAAAGATTTTTTTCCACCAATAAATATTTTTTATAAACAATTTAGGGCCAAAATTTTGGTCAAAAATTGTTTGATTTTTTGAAAACCGCCATTTTGTCAAAAAAAAATTATTTTGCTTATTCTTTCGATTAATAACTAGATTTACCATTACTTTAACGTTATTTTTTTTTGTTTTTTTTTTATTTCAGAGAATCCAGTTCATAGATATAGTGGTCACGGCAAAACGTCTTTTTGAGAGAAGCTCCCGGAGATCAGCTATAGCTCCTTTCCAAATAAATACTATTACTAATACAAAATCTTAAAATACAATTAAAAATACCATAATATGTGTACAAATTTTTAATCCAATAAATTTAAAAGTTTTCTCAGAAAAATTCTGGAAAATTGGCTTTTTTCGGCCTTCTTACTGTATATAACCCCATAAAGACTTACTTTTAAATATTTTTATAAAGACAATTTCTAAGTAAAAAGTTTAAAACAAATTTGGTCTCCTAACTTTTTTTTGTTTGATGTGCGGTTTTCGCGTAAGTAAATAAAAACCATTTCTTAACATGGTCAAATTCCTATCTAAATAAAGAATAAATAACGAAGATTAATTTTTAACATAACAGGTATATTATTTCGACAAGAAAACTGGGCACCAAGAATTTTAGGGTCGGTATATGTTACAGGTGAATTCGGCACCGTTATTGCAGGTACTTACCTACTGGACATTTATAAATAAGGTGTTTGGCTCATTTGGAAAGTGTTATTAATTGAAATGTAAATAAAACAAACGATGCTTAGTTCTTTGGAACTATGTCGATACACTGCAGCCATACCACCACGCCAAACATAGAAAGCATTTGGCAACATCAGAAGGGTCTGAATAAAGAAAGAATTAACACAAACTGGATTCATAAAGTGTCTCTGGTATAATTAAAGGATTAAAAAAAACGTTGACTAACAAAAACTAACCTGACCGCCCTTTATAATCCTCTTTGTTATTAAGCATTTATAATCTTGCCAATGGTCATATAACAAAGTGCTGGATAAAAGCTAAATAAAAATAACTTTTTATTATAAAAAGGAAAAGAACTCGGTACAGGAGTGTCATTTTAAAGAAAAAAACAATACGAGACTGGACTATAGCACAAATTTAAATATTATAAAAATATATGTACGTATTAGCACTTCAAGATGAAATAGGAAACTAAAAACAATATTTCTAACTACCCCCAAATCCATATTTTCTACCTTCATTACCTGTAATTGACCCTCATTACCAAAACTAACCAAAGTGTACGGCGGCGCCCAATATTCCTAGTTCTTGCCAGGTACCTGTTCTCTTAACAGGTATAAATGGTCATTCAGTGCCGAATTTTCATTTACTAGATGGGTAATAACAATAATCCTTTAAGTAGCCTTAACATAGGGGTGGCACGTTTTAATTGGAATGCACTGTATAGCTATCTTAGGTTTTAAATTAGAACAGAAGTAGACTATTAAGGCGGTATTGTGCCCACTTATCCCCAAATAGTTGTAATTTAGAACAACCTTTTTCTTCCGAAGAAAAATTTAAAAAATGTATGGAAGAAAGTTAAAAGATATTTTATAATTAGGTTTTAATATTGTCTTTTATTTATTTTATTTTATGTATACCAAAATGTCGACCCTCAGAAATGGCAGGTCCAGAGAGTATATAGATTAGATGGGAAAAATACTTTCTGTTTTAAAAAACCAAACGAAAAATTTAAATGCATGTTTAAGTTGTTCCTAGGATTACAGTGGCATGGCGTGCCTTGGAGGGGCCCCGTATCACAATAAGTTAGGAGGCCTTAAAAAAAAATTTGAAGACCAAAAAAACAAAAAAAAGATCCCCACTTTCCCCCTTGGAGAGGCCAAAAAAAAGTCCTCACTTTCTATAACATTCTTTTCATTACTTCAGCATTGCTGTTTTCGTGTTCCTATCAACAAAAAGGGCCACTTTTCTACCATTGTTTTTCGCTTACACACATTTGGGGACCCCATAGCCCGGTGGCCCCTATCATTGATAAGGCTGATACGGCGGTAGCTACGCTCCTGCCTAGAAAACAAGTTAAAAAAAAGTTACTTTGAAGACAAAAGTTAGGTACTCTTTAGGATTCTTTAAACTCATTTAAAATTCGGGATCATTTTTATTGCCATTTTAATTTTTAGAATTCTACATAACTATTGTTTTTCCAAGCTGATTTTTTACTTGTGTCAACTTTTTCAAACTAAATAACTAAATTAACAAAATGGAAAAAAAGTAAGCGACGCGACGCCGCGCCGTACGTACTAGGGACACGACATGCAGTAATTTTTAACTGCCTGCATTGTTGACGCGTTGACTTATATTAACCTAAAAAACGGGGAAAAAAATTAGGTGTTTTTCTTTATTGTTTTGTGTTGTAAGGTTTTATTTTACAGAATTACAGAAATACATTTAAAAAAGCAAGGTTTTAAGTATTCTTGCTTGTAAAAACTTTTCAATTTTGTGCTCGGCAGCCGTTCGGTTTACAAGAACAGTTCAGAAGTTAAAATAAGACCAAAATAAGGCACGACCTAAAACCGACATAAATAAATCCAGGCACTATCCTTAAGGGAGTCTTTATACCACCATGCATCTGCGCAAGCTCAGATGTCAAAATAGGGCCGGTATTATTAGTGCCTGGCCTTATTTTACAGTGCAATATTTCTCTAATAGCAATAAACTAAATGGCAACTTTTGCCAGCATGCAACGAGACGGCTTCCCAGGTTTCAGCCCGTTATCATTGAGACCTTCCTGCCGCTCATTCAACACCTCAGTGAACATAGGAAAATACTTTTGTGATGCAATGCTTCAAATGAGTCATATCCTTTTTGTGCCTAAGGAAACAAAACAAGCATTTAAAAGTTAAACCTTGATGATTGACCATTGAACACCAATGACATTAAAAAAAAAATAGGTAGGTAAACCATTATTTTATCATGAAAAATCATCGTTTTAAAGTTCGTGATCGATTTTTAAATTTCCCGGTATATTCATTTTATGTTACTACGTAAGGTACGTATACGTACAGGTAGTGATCTAAATTTTGTGTTTCCAATAAATTTAAACGGTCCTATCAATAAAATGAATAAAAAAACGTTTTTTAGGTGTTATTATGACTTCTGGGAAAAGATATTTTTTAACTTAAATTTCTTATAATATTTCCAGAGAAAATCAAAGTAAAAATTGTATGTATCCAAATAACTTACCGCCAACGCTACAAAAACAAACAATAAAATTGCTAGTTTAAACATTACAATGAATTGTGTACAAGTTTATTTATTCGCTAATTCACTTATTGAGTGCTATACAATGCAGTTAAAGTGCATACTCTACTTATATTAAAAAAAACTGTTATCTATTTTTTATTGTAAAGATATTATCATTACATAGAGAGATACTATTGTGGTTCTTGCATACAGGGTGTCCGGAAACACAACAATACCTAACACTAAAAGGGCTGGTGGAAAAACTTATACCTGGACATTTCTAAAAACACTAGTATTTGCCCGCGGCTTTACACGCATTTAATTATATCTAACCAGATTTAGATTTAACCAGACCTAACACAACTAGCCATTACTAACCAAAACTAACTAAAACTACCCAAACAATTTTTCTTTTCCCATACCAGTCAGCGTTTGCAATGTAAGCACAAAAAAATGTGTTAATTTACAACTTCACATTGGAAATCTAACCAGAACCAAAACAAACCAAAAACTAATTATACAAATAAACCTTCCTCTTGAATCACAATATCTATTAAAAAAACTGCATCCACATCTGTTGAGTAGTTGCAAAAATATAAGCATACATACATACATACATATGTACATATTACATACATACAGACGCAGGAAGCGGCTTTGCTTTATATTATGTAGTGATTAAATAACCTTCAAAAAAATTTATGGTATTTGAGATATTGGCCTACTGACAATTATCAGCCATTTAATTTATGAAGAACCCTAATTAAATTAAAAGTTTAAAATATTTATTAAGAAATCTATTTTAAATTTAAGTATGACTAATTTTTAATTACTGAAGTTTGTTACCTTCTATTGTACAAAAATGTCTACCCTAACACAAATAGTGATTTGAAGTTTGCTAATTAAATATAATTTTTTAAACTGGTCATTCTTCTAACAAACAGTCAGTGGCGTAACTAGGCGATGCCCCTATACAGGGTATAATTTAATTAATGGCAAAAAATACAAGGTATGATTAATTTGTTTATTCTAGGAAGAAAAACCCTTATAAACATATGTCCCAAGCCCCTAACTTTTGAGATACAGAGTGTTAAAATTAAAAAAAAAACTATTCTTTTAAATATCCTAACTATTATTTACCCAATTTTATTTAAATTTGGCAATATTAATAATGACATTTAGGAGGCAATTTATCACTCATTTAATTACATTTAATAAGTCCAGTAGCGTCTCGAAAGACAACTAAAGGAATATTTCCAACAATAAAAAAGGAATTGAAGATATGCTCTATATTGGTTAGGCGGATTCATTTATTGGATGGTCTTTTTGTTAGGTACACGCCTAATAGGGCTGAACAGGGTCAGCTCATATACCCCGGGACCAGGACCGAAGCGGTCCCATTCTTTCCAGGCGTTTACCTAACAAAAAGACCATCCAATAATAAAAAAGGATACGCCACTGACTGTGTATATGTGTGTAAAAGTTTTGTGCTCTCTTTAGATTAAGCAAATAAAAATATTGCTTTAAGCCTCCTATTTTTTTTGTATCTTGTTTAGTTTAAGAGAAAAAAAATACTTAATTGCATATTTTTCTTTTTAAAAGTAGGTTTTATAATTTTTAATTAGCAATAATGTAGCAATAATAGTAAATAGCTATTTAAATAAGGTATATATCCAGTATAACAGTTTTTACTAAGTGTTTTCAGAAATTTTCTGGTTATTTGCAAATTTTAACACCCTCACATCTCAAAAGTTAAGACGTTTAGGACATATGTTCATATGAACTTTTTTCCTAAAATAAGCTGAGGAATTAGACCCTGTATTTTTAGCCATCAATAAAATTACACCCCGTATAGGCTTAAAATCCTCGTTTATTTTGGAAATAAATCAATGTCTCCCCGTGGCCTAGTGGACAGAGCTTTGATCTTCGAAGCCAGAGGTCGGCGGTTCGATTCCCAGTGGGGAGACATATTTAGGTAGTAGTTATTTAAAAATAACGACCGTGGTGGCACTACCACGTTGTCTACAAGGTGCTGTGAAATGCAACTGCATGTTTCAGTGCTTGGACAACGTTGACGGAACAGGGGGAACGATGGGTTAAACATCTAAAAACCCGACACTCACGGTACTCTGGTATTTAGGCATAGACCTCGTGGGATGTCAAAAAGATTTAAAAAAAATATAGCTACACACATCATAGACAGTCAAACATCTGCGCTTGACACGTGATGCGTTATCCAAGTATGCGTATTGCGTAACAGCGCCATACAAACTTCATCATTTTAAAGATAAAATCACATTTTGGTTGTCACATAAACACAATATTTTGTGGCTGCGTTTATCCTTTTACCCCCGCGGGTGGAACAAAAACATTACATTTGTAAAAAAAAATCCGTTTTTTAAATTTACACCAGTGGTATTAAACATCCTTCCTCTTTTTTTTTTTTAAATATATATCTATTAACATATTTAAGTAACTTTATAGGTTGAAAGTATTACTCTTAACTCGCTAAGGAGTAGTAAAGGAACAGAAAAAACCGTAAAAAATCATTGCTTGTAAATAATTAATTTTATAGAAAACAAAGGGGAATTCAACTATCTTCTTGGTCTTGTAGAAGATTTTTTTACAAAAATATTCGTTAATATGTAAACTTAATGAATTCATAAAAAAGGTAGTGTTCTTGTGACGGTTGCTAGAAAGAAAAAATTTTAAAAAATGACTTAAAAAAAGATGAAAGTAAACTTTACTTCCATGGGTTGAAAGCAAAAGTAAAAAAGTAATAAATTTAAACTTTCGAAAAGTCGGAAATGCCAACATTACCTACATATGTACCTACGTGGATGAAAATAAATAAATGTTTAAAACATGATTTACATTCTTATCTATATATTGATAGGTATTAATTTTTAAATGATCTTAAAAGTTTAAAAAAATGTAATCTAATTTGAGTGGTTGTTTTAATCAATTACATTTTTGGAGTTTTTGGAAAACAAAAAACCTTGTTTTTAAAATTTCACATTGTTATTAAAATAAATTATTAAAAATTGTTTAAATTTAAATTTTTGAAAAATTATTACAATATTTTGCTAGCTTTAGAATATATTTAAAAAATATGGGTTGTCATTATACATGTGTGTCATATTTTAGGGTTAGTGTTTTATTTAAATATAGCCTTGACCAATATTTTTAGGCAACCCTGTAGCAATATTTTCGTTTATTTGTATATGTAGGTACAATATCGAGGGTCACACCGCAGTACCTCGTAGGTAACATTTAAAAATAAATTATATAAGTTTTTTAATAAACTATTACTTTTCAATAATAAACTATATTTAATCGCAAAATGTAAATTACAAATCAATGGTATTTTAATAATATTATATTATTAAAAAAATAACGCTTTCTTTAACCAAGCTAATAGCATTAAGCAGTTTTTTTGCCTGCCCTCTTAAATTTATATTTTGCGACATACAAAGTACTGCTGGTACTGCGGTGTGACCCTCGTTATTTAATAAAAATAATTTTTATGCGGTAAACAGATTAATGGAAGCAGATCGGCTCCGACGCGGATCTGAAGGTACTTGCACACATGTACAGTTGTACAGTTTTGTGGCGCAACTTTTTATAGCGGGATATTAAATAAACTTTATGGTTCTACAAGCATGCTTGTGTAAAAATAAAAGTTTATTTATTATCCTGCTATAAAAATTTGCGCTACAAAGTATACATGTGTGCAAGTACCTTTAGACTTAGTATAATATTGTTATTTGTGATAATTAATGAGATAATCCGTAGATATTATATTTAATTTGCCAACTTGTCAAAAAACGTTTTTATTAAAACAAAAATAAGTGTGTTCATTACAAAAATTTAGTTTAAGTTTTGTGTTTAAATAAAATTAAAAAATTAATACATAATTATTAGTTTGCTCTAAAATGACGATCAACATGGCTATTCTAATTTTGTTAGCTGCAGTACGAAACAGTCCGGTTGTTGTTAAGGAAAACAACGGTGTAAGATTTTGCAGCCAAGAATGTCTTCTTCTCCCTGGGCCTTTTTTTCTTACACTTTACCATGTAGGATAGGTAGCAGCAAGCTGTATCTAATTTCATTTCAAGTTATGTGGCCCAGATATCCAAGTTTGCGTTAAGTATCTCGCATTCTTCGCCGCAGAACCTCAGCGTTGGTGACACAATTCACCCAAGAAATCCTAAGTATATGCCTGTAGCACCACATCTGAAACGGCCCTAGTTGTTTTTATTAAGGCGTTAGGCAGCGTTCAAGCCTCTACCCCATATAAAAGTATCGAAAACACATAACATCGCACAATTCAGTATTTTTGTTGTTAGTGGCAAATCATGGCTTTTAAAAATCTTTGCGAATTTACCAAATGATATTCTGGCTTTTTCTATGCGCTGCCTAATTTCAACTAAATGGTCCCATTGGTCGTTTAGATTCGTGCCCAAGTACGTGTAACTGTTTACCTTTGTTATTGGTTGGTTATTAGTCATTAGTTGTTTATGTGGTTTTTGACTTTTACTAATGACCATATACTTTGTCTTCTTAACGTTAAAATTAAGACCGTATAATTGGCTGATCTCTGCTACACGTTCTGCCAGTGTATACCTTTCACATTATCTGCAAAAATTGTGTCGTCAGCGTAACGTATGTTGTTCAGGCGCTCACCATTGAAAATAATTCCCTTGTCAATCTCTTCTAGTGCTAGCAGAGCTTAGGTGCTAGCTTCTTTTGAATAGGCCTTAAAAAAAAAGAGAAAAGTACACATTCTTCTGTTAGGTAATCTCCCACTCTACTAACAGCAGTTTGATTACATACAAGTTATTGATAAATTTGATATCTTTATCATCTAGCCGATAGCCGTTAGTATTGACATTAATTTGTCATGTTTGGCTCTAATAAATGCTTTAGTATAATCAATAAAACATATGTACGTACACAAGATAGTAAACAACTTTAATCCTTTGAAACAAAACCTGGCTCGTGCGCCTAAACATCACGGAATCCGAATCGGGAACAAACAATAGGCATCGTTAAATATTTTAACCCTATTGTTTTAAGTACCATAAATTTTGTGTAAAAAAGCTAAAAACTGCTGATTTGCAACATGAATATATTACCATTTAAAAATGTCATTATTTTATAGGTTTTCTTAGTCACCAACCAAAATTAAATCAATTTACATTATCTTTTAAGCGCTAAACATTTGAATAAATTAAAATTAATTTACGTAGTTTATTGGTTAACAGATGAGTATAAATATATTAAACATAATGTTCTTATACGTTGATATCATAAATTTTCATATTTTATCGGCAAATTACAAATAAAGAGTGAAAATGCTAACACAGCCCCACAAAAAAATGAAAGTACATACCCAAGAATCAGACATATATATTCCTATGTAGTTTTTCGACGCCTAATCCGAATCTTAGCTCAAAAATGACCCTCCACGTCTAGAATTGGCCCCAGGGGCCTCTATAGGCCCTGAAATACGGTTTCAGGGATAAAGCGGGGTCGAGGGTGCATTCCACAGCCAAAGTCGGATTTGTGCTCGGCAGGTCTAAGGCTTTTTTTTTTTTTTTTTTTTATCTTTGGACAAACCACGAAGGCTAAAAGCCTAAATACTAACGTACCGTGGGTGTCTTAAGCGAGGTAAGAGGGAGTTTGTTGACACGGGACTTAAATACTTGAAGATTTGGGGGGAAGGAAAGACCTCCGCGGGCAGCAGGTTCCACAATCTAGAAACTCTAGAGATAAAAGAACGAACAAAGTGAGAAGTTCGGGAGCCTGTCCAGTTGGACCGTATAGGGATGCATATGCGCGGAACCACGAGTTTCTCTGTTGGGAACCGTGAGTGGAGGAACTATACTGGTCAATTCTTCAGAGCAGAAGCCATGGAAGTACCTATAAAAAAGCGATAAATCGCCCACAGCCCGACGATGGGCAAGAGAGGGAAGCCTTTCTGTAAGTGAAGGATCATTAATGAGACGAACAGCTCTTCTTTGAATAGAATCAAGAATGCTCAGGGTTGTTGGGGACGCCATGCCCCAGATATGAGAACAATATTCCAAGGGAGGTCGGATTTGGGAAACATATAAAGTGTATAAATTAGAAGCGGAAAAATACTTTTTGGCTCGAAAGAGAAATCCAAGCTTTTTTGAAGCTGCCGTGGCTATAGATACAATGTGTTTATGCCAGTTAAGGTTACTTTCAAATGTGACGCCCACGAGATTGAAGGTGTCTTTGCTCTGTAGAACTTGGCCGCTCATAAGTAGAGGATGAGTATTTGATGACTCTTTTCGCGACAAGGAACATGACTGTGTTTTGGATGCATTAAAATAGACGAGATTTTTGGCGCCCCAATCCAATATTAAATTAAGATCCTGAGAAAGAGATATCTGCATCGCTCTGCGTTTATTTTCCAAGTCAGGTTTAGTGATGGGTTTAGGAACCTGAAAACTGGAGTGAAGGGTACTATCGTCGGCGAAACTATGAATGGAATTAGTTGTGGACGAGAGAAGGTCGTTGATGTGAAGAAGAAACAATGTTGGTGCCAGAACTGAGCCCTGAGGGACTCCAGCATTTATTTGGTCGAGGGTGCATTCAACAGCCAAAGCCGGATTTATGCTCGACAGGTCTAAGGCTAACTGAATCCCCTATTTGGGACCGGAAATAACCCCTTAGGGGCCAGAAAATCGTGTTATAAACGCAGCAATCACAACAGTGATTTTTTCATGTACATTTGAATTCTGGACCTTACACTATGAGCGAAAAGTTTATGGCCTGTTTAAATTCCCAGTTTGGAATCGAGAATATGAATTTTAGGGGCCGGAAAATTGTGTTTCAGACCTAGCGATCACAACAGTGGGATATTTCAAACCTTCCGGAACTCATACTGTACTCGAAAAGTTTTTGGACAGGTGAAGTTTCTAGTTTGGGGCCGAAAAATGTACCCCTTGAGGCCGGAAAATGGTGTTTTAGAAGTACGATCATTATAGCGAAATTTGCACGTACTAAATTCTAGAACACGTTCTGTGCTTAAAAAATTTTTGTTGCGATTTTGACGCAAAAAACCGGCCCCTAGGGGTCATTTTTGGCCTCAAACTGAGAATTTTGTGGCTAAAACTTTTCGAGCACAGTATAAGTTTTAGAATTTAGAAGTACAAAAAATCCCACTGTTATGATCGCTACGTCTAAAAAACATTTTTGGCCCCTAAGGGATATTTTCTCGGTCCCAAACTGGGAATTTTAACAGGCCATAAACTTCTTGTCGCATAGTGTAGAAGTCAGAATTCAAATGTACATAAAAATATCACTGTTGTGATTAAGCTGTGTTAAAAAACACGATATTTTGGCCCTAAGAGGTTATTTCTGGTCCCAAATAGGGAAATTCAGTTAGCCTTGGACCTGTCGAGCACAAATCCGGCTTTGGCTGTTGAATGCACCCTCGACCCCGCGTTATTCTGGAAACCGTATTTATAGGGCCTATAGAGGCCTCTGGGGCCCATTCCAAACTCACGTAGGGTTTAAAGAGGTAAATAAAGGTGATACTGTTCAGTATTTGCTACTGCGTTTCAACTCCATGAAGGTGCTGACACGCAGTAGGAATTCACAAACCGCTTATGCATTTGCATGCTTTTTAAAATCCTCCCAGACTGCAGCACCAAACTCACGTAGGGTTTAAAGAGGTAAATAAAGGTGATACTGTTCGTATTTGCTACTGCGTTTCAACTCCATGAAAGTGCTGACACACAGTAGGAATTCATAAATCGCACCCAAGAGAGGAGGAAGAACAACATACCCAAAAATCAGTCAACCTAAAATTCTTGTTATCCCGACGTAGCTACCGCCCGGACTAATAGTTTAATGCATCCCCAAACCCCACAAGTAATCGCTCCAGTATGTTTCTTATAAGCTTTATTGCAGTTTGCTTGCATTGAAATCGTATAAGTAAAGGAATATTACTTCCCGAGCTTACTTAATAATTGGAGCGGTAAGCAAATCGATATTTACCAAGTTCTCTGGCTCGAGACGTGAACGGCTTACACAATATATCATTGTTTCCGCATATTATTCGTACCTAATGTCTAATTTATTCAACGTATCGATATAACGTACGGTGGTAAAAAGGAACGAGAACCTGGCCAAAAATTAAAGTATTATTAATTACTTACAAAGAAAGGCTTAGTGTTGTGACTGTGTGCACGTAAAATCATAAAGAAAAACAAACTTAATTCTTACAAAATTTGCACCAAAATACCAAGGAAGATAAACTTTTTAATAAGGAGCGCTCGATTTTTATATTTGTCCGAAAATATAGGTTTGGTTTGTAACGTCACCTTCTTGCCATAATATTTTTTTCTCTGACAAAATAAACCAAACATAGAGGAGGGCCATTTTCGAGCTCGGATTCGGATTCAGCGTCTAAAACTATATAGGAATACATATGTCTGATTCTTGGGTATGGACTTTCATTTTTTTTGTGAGGCTGTGTAGTAGATCTAAGTGCCAAAATGGAATTTTTTGTTTTTGTTCAACAATATGTCTCATGTAGCAAGCGAAGTCAAAAGTTAATGCCACCTATATGCCAAGCATTACATTTTTTACTTATTTCTTTGATTTCTAGGAATATCTAATTTTGATTAGTTCTTCTTAGATCAATGAGCACTTTTACTATACAAATTTTTCAAGCATAAAAAATATAGCTTTTTTTAAAAAGTGTAGCCAGTTAAAGTTATTTAGATGCCTCTAGTTATAGTCCCAAAGCTAGTGAACTTCGAGTAACGTTAGACCTGTAAGACTGGAAATTTGTAGTAATGATTTATAGCATGCTAAGTACGAAAATCATCACCTGACGGGCATCAGCCGTGCACATCATCACTCTGTATATTTTTGAATTTGAATGAGCTGTTAGCTTAAAATTTTCTAGAATTTAGTTCATTAATAGTAAAGTAAAAAAAAAAGGCGTCTTGAATGTGCACAAGTACCTGCCTGGTGCCCACGAGATTACTATCATTTCTGTTATTTTCTCAGGAATTACTACAATTTTAATATATTGGTCAGATGTTTGGTTAAATAGGATAAAGATTTCTAATGTTTCAGATTTTATGCAGCATATAGGTTACCGCAAGTGCTATTTTTAATGGAACCACATGTTATACCTATCTTAATTAGTTTTGTGAAAATGGCGTACCAAAATGTCATGTTAACCGTCGTTTTTATCGATTTGTTAAAAAATAAACGATGCCAAAAAGGGTTCATGCGATTTTTTACATATATTTAATGAACCTTATATCCTGTAAAAATACAATTTTTGGTTTTACCGGAAGTGTCACAGAAATTAACATTCGGCAATAAAGAACTTTAATTATTCAAATGAAAACCACTATTTTAGGCCTTAAGTTTAAACCTAAAACTTATTAATCAACCCTTTTTGTTAATTATATCCTATTTCTAAACCTAATAGTTTTTAAGATATACGCAACCGGCATTGACGGCGATGCGTGTGTAATAGCCGAAATGGTAATATAAATAAAAGGTTAAAACAATAATAATAAAAGTAATAAAAAAATGTTGGACCAAAGTTACTAACGTTTTTAGGCCTATGACATTTTGGCGTTGGCAGCCTTCAAAAAGCAAATATTTAGTAAAAGAAGAATTACAAGAAATAAAAACCTTTATTTATTTTTTTATTCTTCTAAGAGGTTTTTTAATCCACGAGCATCTATTTACTTTTTAACAATACTAATGAACTAATATGCTTTTTGTTAACACTTTAATACTAAACTGCTAATTAATTTAAAATGGTGCCACGAAGTACAATTAAAAAAAAAGTAAACAAATCACTTGAACTTGAAGGAAATATAAGTCTTTAAAATTTAATATTTAGAGCAAAGCATTAATTATTTTAATTAAATTGGCGTTTAATATTAAGAATCGATCTGCAAGACTCACGAGCGTAGTTTAGACCGCACGAATTATTTAGGTTAGGTGATTTTAAAAAAATCTTAGTACACAAGTTTTACACTTCTTAATTTGTAAATTAATTTAATTTAGATTTAGCTCTATTTCCATAATGACTAACATCACTAAGAAAATACTGTAATAAAAATATAAGGGTCAAGATATTTCAAAATAAGGAATCACTTGACCCCCTTTTCATATAAAATTTTGGGTGTGAATCTCACCCCTGCTAGGCAATTACTGTTCAGGGAGTGAGTGGCAAAAAAAAGTCCCAAAAATAAAAAAATTGAGGGGTCCGAGCGTTTTGTCTTGTATGATCTGAAATGCCCAAAATTAGCCCTGTTTCGTTTTTAAATGCCCATCCCTCTATATTTAGAATTTTATGTTGCATATAATCCGGTCCTTAATCTTAACTAAGTATGTTTATTTGCGTCTTCACCAATTTAGCATAATATAGCTCTTGCCATTAAAAAAACCCTATTATACATTTCTTCAATATAATTTACATGTTTATACTCCATTTTTATAGAGCTTCTTTATACTTTACCTATATCAAATAAAAACAAAATATACTTAAATAACATAAATTACCTAAGGCAATTTAGGGGAGGGGATCGAGTTGAACCTCATTAAATTTCACCGTGGGGAGGGGGTCTATGCAAATATCACGTAATTTTTCTTTCACAGAAAAAATTACATGAGATTTGGGCAGGTCCCACTTTTTGGAAACCAAAAAATTTAAAAAAAGTTGTCCTCGTTTGTACAATAATTCTCTATATTGTACTATTATACAATCTATGTCTTTTTATCTTCCACCTTATGGGAGGAGGCACCCAGGGGTGGCCCCACCTACCGTCACCTCTGCTTAGGATACTCAAATTTAAAATATAAGATACGCCAAAGATGCCAAAGTGTCGGCGCTTATGGTTTACTGAACTTCCTTTCAATACAACATACCATAATATGTTTAGGCAGATTATAAGACAATTTGTTGCAAATTAAAAACCATAAACAAAGGCACGTGACCACACAAATTCCTTTAATTTTAATGTGTCATATGACGACCATACTTGGAGCTACATTGAATTTTTTATTGTCCGGCGTAGTAATTAATTTCAATTAAAGCCTTAACAGCCTAAAATTTTTATTGACATGTTTATTATTTATTTGTTTAGGTGGCCGAGCAGGACAAATAGTCAAATAATTTTTGAGTTTTTAAGCATTATTATTGGGTTGTGGCAGGGGCGTATCCAGGGGGGCACTCGGGCACGTGCCCCCCAGAGCCCTAGGCCTAGGATTAACCTATATGTATATAGTTATTTAAAATATTTTTTTATTAAGTATTCTACTAATAAAAATAAAATTTTATGAATAATACGGCCTGATTTCCATATAGAAGGTCTGCCGCTGGGCTTTACAAGGATCTAGCGACAGCCCTAACTATCGTCTCTGTGCTTCCATGCATGATTGGTTGCATACCTACTGAGTGTAATGCGTAGTAGTATCGCGTTTCGCGCTTATGTGATTGTGTATAGATGCTTTTAACAGAAACCGCGCATTTTCCATTTTGCAATACAGTTTATTTCGTTTATCTTTCTTTAGTGATTTGAAAGCATACTTGAAAGTTTGGTTTGTTAGTTTGTTTCCTATTGGAGGTTGGGATCCACCGAGCTAATATTAGGGCAAATAATGCAAGAGATTACTACAAAATTAATGTTTTTGTACCTTATTTGAATTATTATATAGTAACCCTCCAAGAAAGATTTACGAATTATAAAAAAATTATCGAGTCCTTTGTAAATTGTCTTTTAAGACAGAGTAGTAATGTTGAAAATGAATTTTTGAAACTGGTTAAGTTCTACATAGAAAATGAATTTATTTTTGAAAACAGTGATACAATTCTAGTAGCTGAAGTAAAATTATGGCAAAGGAAATTATCCGATAATGTTTTCAAAAATGCTATCGATGCATATGTTTCCTGCAACGAAACAATTTTTCCAAATATAAAGAAACTTTTAAAAATTTTTGCCACTCTTCCAGTTACAAGTTGCACAAATGAAAGATCCTTCTCTACCCTCCGTAGACTGTTAACTTATTTAAGAAGTACGACAGGTTCTAATCGTCTTAACGGCTTAGCACTATTAAATATCCATCCTGATATTATAATTTCTCCCGAGGAGGTATTAAATGAAATGGCTAAAATTAAAAGACGGCTAAATATAAATATTTAAATTTTATTTATTCTAATTTAGTTTGTCCTACAAATAACATGTAATACTCTGTTTACTGTTTTTTTGTCAGTTTTTTTGTAATAAAATACATTTACAGAAGCAGTGCTTTGATTTTTACATAAATCGGTGAATTATATAATTGATTATTTAGTTGGATTTGCAATGACCTATTACAGATTTTTGTAAATAATTTTAACAAATATTTTTTCGTGTTCTACATCCTTCGTTATTTTTTTGCAAAACTACTACTTATTAAAAAATAAGCCAACGTTACTCTTCAGTTTTTGGCTACTTGTGCCCCCCAGAAATTTTTCCTGGATACGCCTCTGGGTTGTGGTGCATGCTCTATAAAAATTGGTAACAATATTTAAAGGTGTGTTTATTTAACAAGCATCATTACGATCTTTTTTACCGTTTCCTTGTTATATACAGGGCAGTTGCATAGCTACATATACAAGGGCCCCTGGGGCAAAAATGAAATAAGGCCGCAAGTAAGTATTTGCAATTTCGATTATTGTAAGCAACCAAAAAAAAAAGGTAAAAATTATCCTCATCGTTTTAATATAAAACGCATCAAAAATTTCAGTAAGTAAGCAGAAGCCCCGGGCGCGCTTGTGCAATACCTCCTAAAACACTAAGGCCTGGGGGCTTGGCGCGTGACGTCATCATATCTAGAGCCTAGCAGTTATAGGTACCATACGCATTATTATAACAAAGTTTGTATATATGTGAATTTTTATAATGTTGTTAAGGGTTTCCGGTTTAAACGGGGCTGCCAGAACGTGAACTGAACCCTTAGTCGCACCCCATTCGATTTTTTTCGGGAAAACGAAATTTCAGAGCAACAACCCGATATCCACATAAATGAAATATTGGAGATTTTAGCGTCATTATCGGTATACTGTCACTAATGGGGTTTACTGTCATAACTGGGTTTACTCTCGTAATTGGGGTTTATTCTCATAATTGGGGTTTACTGTCATAATTGAGGTTTAATATCAGATAAGTAAACCTGCAGTAAATATGAAAGCGAGCTACGACCCTATTTATGAAAGGTTTGTAGCTTTCCTTTTCTTTTTTACTTACTTGATTATGATTATTCTTAGAGCAATAATTTTTAAGAAATGTGTTAGAAATGCTACTAAGAAGAATTTTTTGAAATATCGATTTTTATGTGCTCTTTGCATTTCTCATAAGGTGTTAAAAGTTTATGTTTACATAGATAATTTAACAGCAATTGACAAAGAAAGAACTTTTTATTGTAAATATCCAAAAAAGTGTCTTCAAATTCATCAATTAGTTTTTTAAATATAATGTAAGATACCATCACTATATCTACTACTTGTTCGCGAGGGATATAAAAGACGACCACGACTTAAAGATTGTATAAGATTGTAAAAATCTTCTACAATACTAAGGTTCATTTAATGTTAAATTATCTTTGCAAAATTCACAGTTGATTTTTTTTAAAACAATATAGCAGCAATATCCACCCAAATAAGTTATAACTGGCATTTCAGATCTGAGTAGCTTCAGAGTCTGATTCTTGAATTACAAGTTTGGATAACAAACTATCAATCTGGTCAGCATAACTTAAAGAGGTACCTAACTGGGATTCGCTGAGGGTGTCACAATCTAGTTCAAAGAATTCGTTTATATTAATATTTCCATAATGTCTAGATTTTAGTGACAATATAGACTGAATTTTTGGAGTCTTTTTTCTGATTCATATAGTTGGCGAACTGAGATATGATAATGGCCACCAGCTAATTGCCTATATTTTTCCAAACGCCCTTCCAATGGATCTTGTTTGAAATTTGCCTAGTAATACATAATTCATATCTAATTCAGTTAAACAATACTTGGTAGCTTCAAAGAAGTCCATAGATGGTGTGAACTTAATGCAGTGTGTGTCTGCCGAGTTAAGTTATTGGGAAGAATTAGAGGGCTTTCCAAGTATCTAGCCAATTTTGCATTTGATTTAAGAAATAAAATTTAGTATCTTCATTGGGGGCAGCTAATATAGTTTTGGTGAAAGGTTCTTGGTACTTATCTAATAAATGTTTGCCCTTAGGGGAGTTTTAACGTTAACGATTTTCCACCATGTCCATATAATGCTAATAAAGTCTGCTGTGTCTTGTAGAAAAGACAAATTATTAAAAGGGCCTTTTAGAGCTTCGATAACAAAAGGGTTAAATATCTTTAAGGGATAATTTGACATTTTGTCTTTCTATAGACGATGGATATAAAGCCTTTAAGCTAAGTGAATAGCCATGTTTTAGTAATTTGTCTTTTTTCCAGTTCATGCAGTTTTTTTACAGTAGAAAAAGCAGCACATTTTTTTTTTGACCTGTCTGAAAATCAGGATAAGAAAGTGTTTGGTCGGGTTTTGAATTAAGCCAGTTATTAAAAATACATTTTAGTAAATGAACGGTGTCGAAAAGGTAAAATAGTGGTCTTTCTGGGTCAATGGGATGTGGAAAAACTATGCTAAGTTTATTAAAGGGTGAAAAATTGCTCATTGCTTTACTATTTATTGCATTGTTGTCACTAATTGTACAAATACTAGGTATCCAATTTCTTCTAAATTTTCTATTATAGTTTTAATAAACTGATATAACATTTTCGAGGTTTACTGTGGACACAGGACATATATGAATAACTTCTTTAAGACTTGAGCAAGGACTAGTTATCATAAATGCCACTGCGGATGATGCTTACAGTATTATTATTTACTGCTGTTCCTACAGTATTGCCTGCTTTAAAGTCCAAATAGGGTTCAATATGAATTTCATCAAATAGTAATATAACATTTTTTCTCTTTATCGGTTAAATACTGGAAAATGTTGCGAGCATAGGTTAAAAAAACTTTCTTTCATCAATATGGGGATCTGTCAAAAATGTATTGCAAATATTTTTTATTGTGTCGGGATGAGGTAATATAATTGGAGCATGGTTACGCAAATATTTATAAGAAGAAAAAACGTGTGTTTTTTTAAATTTTAATGACTGACGTTGCTCTACGTTTCTAGCCTTTCTAATAGTTTTGATTTAGTCATATTATTTTGATAAGTCGAAGCGTATAATTGTTAAGTGGGGAGAGATTTTAGTATGGATGTATATATTTATAACACTGTTTGTCAATGAGAATTGTAAATTGATTCTTTGGACAATAAACGATTTAAAATAAAAAAAAATAAAAATGCGGACTTATAGTAAACAAAATTGAACATAAAACCATGGTGCTAGGTGAATATCTATATCTTTCCTTTGGTAAACATAATAAAGTTAACTGTTCTGAAACAAATTTTAGATTTTGAGTTTGTTCATCAGACCCTTTTAAATTTGAAAGAATATTTATAACAAAATTTAGGATCTTTTATTTTTGTCATAGTCAGGGTCAGCTTGGTGCTTGGCTTGGTACGAACTAGACTCAGGATCTGGTATCAAACTGGGTATGCTACTCGAAGGCTCAGTCGAGGACTCAGTATTAGGACTTAGGGGAATTGACAACATTGTATTATCAATTGCATCAATAATATTTCCTAATTCATCCAAAGTGCTAATTTTAAAAGGACACTTTAAATTAATTATTGAAACACAAACTGACTGGCCATATAAATATGTCTCTAAGTTTAAATTACTAGAAATAACAATTGCCCAAGTTATTACAGGACCAGGGGTATACTCAAATTTAAATAATGTTAAATTATCTGAATTCACTACTGAAAACCAGCCACCTTTAACAATAAAATTTTTAAATAGTCTTAAAAACCCATCGAAATCCTCAAAACATGTAGCCTCTTTATGAATGTTAAATTCTTTTTTACTCTGTTTTAATGCTTGTAAAAGATGCAATTCATCTAGGTCTTTATACTTTTCATCCTTACTCTTCCGAGATGGTACGTTTTTAGAAAAATAATCTGGACAATTTGGAAAAACAGTTGGAATAGCATTGTCTTTCAATCGAGGCTTTTTTAAATTTACTTTGATAATATTACCTGTTTTTATATCCTGTTGGGAAATAATCCAAATAATACTACCTGCAGTAAAATGTAATTCACACACTTTAGTGTTTTTATTGAGGACCAAATCGTCTCGAGGAATTGAACGCAACCATTTCTTTTTTAACTCACTATCATTTGGAAAACCAAATACGTGTACTTTTGGCCCGTTAGTGTAATTTCCACGGCACCCCGGTGCGCAACACTTATACGGCATATTCACATTAGTTTTAAAGTGTAATTTCAATAATAAAACTACTTTTTATTTTGAAATAATCAGAAAACGTCCGAAACCGGCAAGAAATAAACAAACTAACGTTTCGTTTACCTTAAACTAAACTAGTAAAACTACCCAAAAAACTACCTAGGACAAAGTTCAAGAAGCCGGAATTGTAGTAGAACAGTACAATATTGAATGCGCCGGTGGCGATGTCATTCACAATATTGCTCTAAGCTACAATACAATGCATTTTATATGGAAAAAGGTCTCGGCCTAGATTTGATGACGTCAGGCCTAATATAATTTAAGCGCCGAGGCCTTCTGTTCTTTAGGAGGTATTGGCTTGTGGCGGCTTCGGTTGTATCGGCGAGCGTCGATCACCGGAGTTAAGCAGTGAAATGCGCGCCCATAATTTGGATGGGTGTCCGGCGACAGCGGTGTTTCGGGCAGCGGCACACGGTGTTCTGTTCGGGGATGCAGACCGAGCAACAACCATCCAAGTTATGGAATGAATGGTGTGTGAATGAGAAGGAGTAGGGGTCAAGATACAATAAGCCTTCAGGCTGCAATGCACCACCTAGGGGGCGGTCGTCGGACCTGGGTGGGATGACCCCGAAAGGGTGAAAAAAAAAAAAAAAAAAGCAAAAGCCCCGGGGCAAAAAAGAGAGCTGCAAATAACACACACACACACCACAATTGATCCTATTATTTATACTTTGTATGTCACACTTCCAGAGGTCCATGACCTTGGGGGCCCCGGGGCACTGCCCCGCCTAGCCTCTTAATAGCTACGCCCCTGATACAGGGTGATTTTTTTTCGATGTTTAATACAGGGATCTCGGAAACCGCTGCAGCTAAAAAGACTGTTAAATGGAAAAAAATATTAGTTGGGAAAAGTTTTTTTAATGTTTGTTGTATGATATTGCAAGACTACTCAGGTTAGTGGATAATAAATCGTTAAAACATGTATAGGTGTAGAAAGATGTACACACTGTTATAATTTAATATCTAATAATAAAAATTGTATTTTTCTAAAATTAGTAATTTTATCCACCTAATAAAAGAAACTCTTGCTTTAATTTAAAAGTTTATGTTGCTATTACATAAAGTAATGTGGCGATGATGGATTTTGGTTTTTAGGTGATTTAGAGATAGCTAAAAGAATGCTCTTAAGAGCTAGTAACAAGTCACCTGAGTACTAAGGGGAAGGTGGATGATTCGCCGCTGAAAAGACTTAGTAAAAACCCCAAAAAATCCATAAGTGATAGTAAAGGTGAATCAGAAGAATCAGAGATAAGTAAAAGACCACCAATGGCATGACAGGCAGTATGGATTTCGCCACAAAAGATCTACAGCAGATCTTCTTTCCTTCGTTTCACACTGCTGGAATAAGTCTCTTGAGTTTCTAGGTGAGTCCCAGAACGTTGCTCTTAATATATCCCAAGCTTTTGACCAGGTTTGGCATGCCGCACTTCTTAATAAACTTCCCTCCTATGGTCTTTCAACTAAATTCTGTACTTGGCTCTCTAGTTATCTATCTGATCGTCATATATCAGTTATTGTGGACAGCCATTCTTCAAGCTTTTACCAAGTAAATGCTGGAGTCCCTCAGGGCTCAGTTCTGGCACCAACATTGTTCCTTCTTCACATCAACGACCTTCTCTCGCCCACAACTAATTCCATTCATAGTTTCGCCGACGATAGTACCCCTCATTACAGTTTTCAGGTTCCTAAACCCATCACTAAACCTGAATTGGAAAACAAACGCAGAGCGATGCAGATATCTCTTTCGCAGGATCTTAATTTAATATTGGACTGAGGCGCCAAAAATCTCGTCCATTTTAATGCATCCAAAACACAATCATGTTCCTTGTCGCGAAAAGAGTCATCAAATAATCATCCCCTACTTATTAGCGGCCAAGTTTTACAGAGCAAAGACACCTTCAATCTTGTGAGCGTCACATTTGAAAGTAACCTTAACTGGCATCAACACATTGTATCTATAGCCACGGCAGCTTCAAAAAAGCTTGGATTTCTCTTTCGAGCCAAAAAGTATTTCTCCCCTTCCAATTCATACACTTCATATGTGTCCCAAATCCGACCTCTCCTGGAATATTGTTCTCATATCTGGGGCATGGCGTCCCCCACAACCCTAAGCATTCTTGATTCTATTTAAAAGAAGACCTGTTCGTCATATTAATGATCCTTTACTTACAGAAAGGATTCCCTCTCTTGCCCATCGTTGGACTGTGGGGGATTTATCGCTTTTTTATAGGTACTTCCATGGTTTTCGCTCTGAATAATTGTACAGTATAGTTCCCCACTCACGGTTCCCCAAGAAACTCGTGGTTCCGCGCGTATGCATCCCAATATGGTCCAACTGGACAGGCCCCGAACTTCCCACTTTGTTCGTTCTGTTATTCTTAGAACTTCTAGAATATGGAACCTGCTGCCCGCGGAGGTCTTTCCTTCGCCTAATCTTCAAGTATTTAAGTCCGGTGTCAACAAACTGACAACTACCTTGCTTAAGACACCCACAGTATGTTAGTATTTAGGCTTTTAGCCTTCGTGGTTTGTCCAAAGATAAATTAAAAAAATACATTAAATGATTTTTACTGTCTGATGGGTGCCGAAATTTTTAGCGTCCAAACTTTTTACCTGTAAAAAATAAACCCAAAAAACATATTGCAACAACATGCACAACAAACAGTTGTTAGATCCGCCAAATAACAAATAGAGGTTGTAAATAAAATAAAAAGGTAAATATTTTGACCTCTGTAGTAATCAGACTTAAGTATATTGTTTTTGTTTGTACATTTAAAAATAAACACATAAATAGATGGTTAAGGTATTTTTTGCCAGTCATGCCTATCTGGGGTTTCTCCGCAGATGATGTCGTTTTTTTGAATTTTTAAATCTTATAGCTTTCGAATTTATCTCGTCTAATAAAATATGCAAGAAATTTAAATAATTCGCAATCTTAAACCACGAAAACCTATATGTAAATTCAATTTTAACCCGTAAGCGATCGACTAGTTTTAGCAAATTAAGAAAATAATTATTAAAAAACAACAGCTTTGACATAGAATTTGTACACTGTATATAAATATTTACGAACAGTTTTAAAGGGACTCTTAGTATTATTTTTTTATGAGGAATAATTATTCTAGAAAACTGCTACTTTCTAAAATAGTTTTAACTCTATCCACCCTTGTTCCATTTGAAAAAAAAGAATTTTTGACCATAAATAGGATTTTGCAAACAATAACTTCGTCCTGAGATGTCGTAAAAAACAAAAGATGATCAATTTTATTTTTCCATGGCTACTTGACTTAAAATAAACCGTTTTATCCTATCAGATTACTTTAGATAAATATTTTAAAAAATTAAATTTTTGACAGCTAAAGTGTCAAAAAGTGACATGTAAGTGTCATTGTATTTAGAATGTTGTACTCTTTCGAATTATGATATAATATCCCGGTGGTCTCATGTAAAATTTAAAATTAGCAGTCATTTCCGGTTAAACCAAAAGTTACAAAAAACAAGCGAATACAATAATCAATCCACAATTAGGTCATATAACAACATACCAAATTTCATTTTTTTATCTTAAAAGGTAAAAAGTTATAGCGGGTAACCACCTGTGAGCAACACCCGGTATATCCTAAACGTCTTGGTTTTTGAACTGCTGGGTGTATTTTTTTTAATTACTCTTTTTTTGTAATAATTCTTAGATCAAATAATTAAAAAAAAGAAACTGGAATATGTCTTCTAAGCATCAGAAGATATTTTTGGCATATACAAGAAAAATATTTTTTTACCAGTGGCGTTTTTGAAAAGATAATTATTTTTAAAACAAAAATCAGTGACATACTAGTTTTTTTCATAAAAAATATTTACCCTAAAACTCCTAATGGTAGACACTGATAAAAAGGTTTTTTTCATGTATGCCAAAAAATGTCTTCTAATGCAGTCGTCACCCAACTTTTTAAAAAAATATCTTAAATATAAATATATTAAAGTTATTAAAGAACAATAATTTTTTAAATCTTTTAACACCACGTAGTTTAAAAACTAGGACGTTAGGGACCAGGTTGAAAGTCTTTTTTGCATGCAATGTTTTCTTGCTGCAACTTTTTGATCTGCTCACGCGCATTCTTCTCTTTTTAAAATTTACTGCAATGTGCGCCTGCGCAGATCGAAAAGCGTTCTACCCAAATTTCTTAAAATTATATAATTTTTTTTTATACCATCGCAACTAATAGCGCATCATTTAGTCGTTTACGCAAAATAAAAGTGTGTTAAAATGAAGAAAAATATTAGGGCTAGAAACACCAAGTATTTAGGGTGCATTTTCTTGGAAACTATTGAACCGATTTTGAAAAAAGTAAAATCTGGTAAAAAGAAAATTTCAAATTATTCAGGAAATTTCAGGTTCTATTTGTACTTTTTGACGCTTGTGGTACTGAGGGGTTAACCCTGGACAAGTAAATTTTAACACATTTTTTCCCCTTCAAAATAAAAATTAACGCATTTTAGGATTTTTATATGTGTACATACATACAAATAAGGAAATTATATGCGGTGGCTTATTTTAATTGGGATGCACTGTTTTAAATACGCAACAAAATCTTTAAACCTAATAATATGCAAGCCGAGCTATTTTTAACTTTGGGCTAAATTTACAACATATTACATTTTCCATAAAATTAATTTAATATTTTATAATAATACAACATTATTTTTTATTATTTTTGATGTTTCGATACGTTCTGCTGTAATAAATAAATGAGGTTGTACCTCACTATATTATTGTACATATTTTTATTTTTACTAATTTATTTTGGGTCACATTTTAACGGTCCAAATATGCAAATCAAATGATGAAAAATCCCATTGACAGATTCAAGGTTACTGACGTGTATGTTGGAATCCCATGACTCCGATTATCTTTTATTAAATTATAAACAAAAACTTTGTTTATATATCAGTAATAAAGCCAATTAAGCCACCTTAATAGTTAAAAGTTTAGGCATTCATCTCAGTTGGTTTTATTAGTAGTTAATATACCACTGCCATTTTATTTTCTCTTATTAGCGATATAGCTAATAATACATACTATTTTTAACGCTTAGTTGTGGTCAGTAAAAAGTTGTTCTATCTCTCGTTTAAACTATACTTACATATTGTGGAATATAAACTAATTAGTGATTTACTAAAAACGGCGGCGACGTAAGTTTAAGTAACTTGAAATATTGTATTAAATTACACTAAATTAAGAGATAATGCTCGTGACATTTTATTTGAAACCTTTAACATTCGCAATATTGAATACTGGCATATTTATAAACAATACTATTTAAATATTAATCAAATACTAGTGTCTTAGTAACTCTACTGACAAAGCGCGGTTCAGCCCCAGTAAAAATAAGGAAAACACAATTTTTTTGCGTAAACAAAAATTTTGATTTTGTCCTGAAAATCGTAATAAACAAAATACGTTAAATCTTATTTCTTATGGCTACTTGACATAAAATATACCTTTTAGCTTTGTCACGACACGCTAGATTCGAACTTGAAAAATTAAAATTTTCAGTGTCACAAAAAATGATATGTGAGGTGTTATTGTATGTATTGAATTTCATATTTTACCGCGTCAGTTATTTACAGTTATACCGGAAGTAATAACACATAAGTGAATACATCAACCAAAGCAACAATTATGTCAAATATCAACAAACCAAATTTCATTTTCACTGTCTTAAAGGGTAAAAAGCTATGCTACCTGTGAGAAACACCCGGTAGATAGATGGTATGGAAAGAAAAAAGTTTTCGCATATTTTTAATTTTTCAGTTACTTCTGATTTCCCGGAATTGGCTTCGATTTTTAACTTTAAATGGAACACCCTGTATATTTGACCATTTTTGTATTTTAACGAACAATAAAAACCACACTGACTAAAATTTTGTTATTGTATTTTCTGACATCACCTGATATCAGTATATTAGTTTGCGTCCGATTACCGTCACCTTGCGGTCATAATTTAGTGACAACTTTGATAGACTAGGAAGTATGAGCGTCAATGACTAAGGGCACTTCGTTAAACTGGATCTGATTCAACCGATCGGATAAAACTTAATCCGACAAAAGATTGCGATATACACCTTTCAGATTGAGTAAGGAATTGGAATAAACCCCATAAGTCATCCTGTTTTTCAAACGATTTGAATTGAGTTAAGTCCGATCGGAGGTTATGTTTGTACGATGTTCATGGTTTTGAAAAAGGTTTGAGAAAATGACAGTTAAGTAAAACAGCTGATTAGTGTAGAAACGAAATAATGGAAAATTAAATAGGCTTAAATATTTGTTAAAATATTGTGATGGTGTTTCTTTAATGATTTCTAAACAATTATATGATACATATTATTATGTATCTAGCATCTTTAGCAACATATTTTAACTTTAGATACTTATAACAATAAAATATTTTTGTATGGAATTATCCAAAAGAGTCATAATCAGTGCCGTATTATTCATTAGGCTGGACTAGGCTACAGCCTAGGGCGTCATGAAAAAATAGGCGCCAGACAGGGGAGTAATAGGCGCTAGACAGAGGAGTTTTTAAAAGTTTAGGTCGGGTGGGTACGAAGAAATACCCTCTGTGAAATAGGCGCAACGGAGGTAAGGACCTTTTTTTTTTGCTGTTCAAATTTTTTTGCCATGCTGCAAAATAGGCGCTCTGGGACTTGTAGCCTAGGGCGCCTCACGCCTCATAGGATTAATACGGCCCTGGTCATAATATTTTATTTTCGATTTTTTCTGAAAGCAACAATAAATTTGCAGCAATACGACGATTTTCTTGTTTTAAATCCCACAAAAAACTTTATGCTTTTCCTTAAGATCTCCATATAAATTGCACCCAGATCAGCCTGGTGTATTCCAAGGTTACCACGACAACTACCTTAAGGTCTCGCAGCTAAGGTAGTTGTCGTGTTGTAACGTTTGGAATACACCACAGATCGATCTGGGTACTGTTTATATGTTTAATGAGACACATTTCCTACAAGAAAAGTACAAAGTTTTTTGGGAATTAAAAACAAAAAAATACTAAATCTAGAATTCCAAATAGTCAAATCGCTTACTTTACCATTGTTACAAAACGTTTAATAAAAAATACATAATATAAAAATTTTCATATTGTGATCCATTATTTAAATGGTCAAGTTGAACCTAATTGCTTATTTTCAATTCTTTAAATGAATATACAAATTTAATTTTCGAAAAAAATGTAAAAAATCGTTTTCGGTTGAAAAATAGTAAAAAAATAAAATTTTATTGGATGCAAAAAAAAATCTTAGTTGTTTAAACAGCGATTTAAAAAAATTCTGACCAATATACCAGCTGGCATCATGTATTGTCCTAATCAGCCATTTTATACTGAACATGATCCCTTGGCGCCCATTCTTCTAGTCTATACCATGAGGTTTGTTCCAGCAGGCTATCAGAAATGTTTGCAACCGTTCGGATTCTGCGCACGTCAAATTTTTCGTTCCAGCAGTGCCATGTTTCTAACATTATACAATTGTTTGTTGTCCCAGCAATAGCTTTAAGATGTTAGAAACATGTTAGAAACTGTTTGAAAAGTTTGCAAACTTTCTTCAAACATTACTGACAATTCTCTAACATAACCTTTCTTGTATTGACGTATAAGCAGTATGCACGCCTTGTTTATTTTTCGTTCCAGCAGAAAACTGTTGCCAACATTTCTGACTAATGTTTGTAACAATGCTTTTAACGATTGTTGCTAATATGTTTCCAATATTCTGCTGGAAACAAACCTATTAGTTGTATAAAGTCAACGTCAACACCAAAGTCAATTAAACCCGCCTACATGGAGCGGTTGAATACAATAATCTTTTGGGTATATTTAAAGACAGCAAAAAACCGGACAAGTCCATATTTCAAAGTTAGTTACAAATTTATAAAAAACTGTATAGCATATTAAGTATATATATATATATATATATATATATATATATATATATATATATATATATATATATATATATATATATTCATTCAGCATTCCAGTTAGAACGAGCTACCCTTAATAATTTCGTTATTTGTACACTTATAAAAAAATCTGGAAACACGTCAATTTTTGTTTTTAGGGAATATATTTTGTGTGAGAATTCTATTGTTCAGGTGTCTCTCACCAACACAACGTCGTGTTAAATGGGAAAGGGGTCAAGTAGTACATTATTTTAAAGCTCTGACGAGTACTTTATAACCCTAGAATATAAAGATAATATCACCTAACATCAAATGGCGGAACTTCTATTACCCAAATACCTGATTAATGGTTCGAAACTAATAAAGTTAGATGGACCTAATGTGATATTTTCAAAGCTCTTTAAAAATCTTTTATATTAGTAATACTAGTGATAATATACAGGGTAGAATAAAAAGTGTATATTTTTAAATTACGCATCCTGTATATTATATTACCAATAAAAAGATCTTTAAGAAAATACCACAATTAGTACATCTTACTTTATGTTTCGAAATATGGCCATCCCTCAGGTATTTGGGTAATAGTACCGCCATTTTGTAGTTGGTGAAGATATTGACTTTGTATTCTGGGGTTATAAAATACTCCTCAGGAGCTTTAAAATGATGCTGCCTTGACCCTTTCCCATTTAAACTTTTGACGTTTGTGTTGGTGGGGGCAGGGGATAACCTTTAAATAAACTGGACACGAAATGTGTCCCTAAAAATAAAATTACGTATTTTGGGATTTTTTTAGATGTACAAATAACCAAATTATGGGAGGTGACTTGTTTTAATTGGAGTGCACTGTATGTATATTATTTTTGTTCTATATTTAAAAATTAACAGATTCATCATCACTCGCGCTATTACTATTACTAAAGTTATCTATATTTATCTTTCACATTTGAAACATGCTGCACACGTTTTTTCCTGTGGCACTTTACTTCACTTTTACTTTCCCTTAAAAAGTTTATAACTGACTTTAAGAGTCTTGGACTGATGTTGCTTTTTTATTACGTAATCTTTCACCAACATCAATTCTATTGGGTTGAATACGCAATAGGGTGGCGGAGACGCAAAACTGTGTGACCATTAGAAGAATTATCTTTAGCCTAATGTGTCAATATAATATTTCTTTTTAAAAATTTTGCTTTAAGCAAAGCAAAACGCTCTTTTGTTTTGCAGTTTTGGGAAACATTAAGGGCACTTTTTGGCAGAAGCTAATAATATCAACTTTTTCATTGTGTATTGCGATTTTTAATTGTCTGGAATGGGTATGGAGTGTTATCCAGGACAATGATACTATTTGGTGGTATATTTTTAAAAGTTTTTCCTTAAACCATATTTAAAAAGGTTTAAATCTATATCCTAATCGTTAATAGTTTTTAACATTTTTTAAATATTCTTCTCTTAAAAAACAAGCCTTTTGGGTTTCATAACGACTTGCCTTTTTATTATGAATCTCAAAAGAATATTTCAATTTCTTTAAAGCAATTGCCATAATGATTTAATTTATACGTAAAATATTTCTTTTATACAGTTGGTGAAATTTTATATTTAAAAATTCTTTATCTATATTTAGATATTCATTCCAGTCTCAAATGTTACTTTCGTAAAAAAAGTTTTTTTCTTTGCGTTCTTGTTCCTAACTTTCTATCTATTTGCGATTCATTTAACTGTATCAAAAATTTAAACCGCTTTACACATAAACGTGCTTTATTTGTTTTTTAATAACATTTAACATACACTTTTAAGTTTATTTAAAATATTCAATACGATTTTTTGCGCGTCTTGCTATAGATGATGACAAATTTTGTCTTTCACATTTTGTGTATTTCTTTTACCTTGTAGAACCGTTCTGAACTATCAATAGTGTCAAGAACGGTTCTACGACACATGAAAAAATGTCAAAATTGTAAAAGGAACACTTATGGTGTCGTTCTAGGCGGTTCTGAAGCATAAAAGGAATACAGCAATTATCTGTAGGTTCACAACTTTTATTTAATTTCATGTAATTGCCTTGAAATGGTCGCCAAGGAACTTAAATTTGAACGTAGTGTTCAACAGTGGCCGCCACAAAGCTATTTTATTAAAAAAACTCACACTGCACAGATCAATATTTCCTAAATATTCAATATTGATATTTATAATTGTTTGGCAAAAGTGTTGTGGTTTCTTTCACAGTACAACCCTGCTCTACTACTACTGTTTATCGTTTTATGGCTAAATGATGTTCTTTTTAAAGGGTTTATTTTATTATTAGATCGTGCCGAAAGAGCTTGTTAGGTTAAAATCACACACAAAGTGCCATTTTAAAACGTGGAAATTTTGACAATGGATGGAAAGGGGACGGCTAAAAGTAACAACAAAGCGAGACCGATGTATTTTCCTATTCGAAATGTTTAGGTGTAAGTTTTTTACCTCTACCTGCTAGTGTTCAGTACACTGACAGTCAATTTAAACGAATCACAAGGTCGAGCCACACATAACCGCACCGAGCCCAATTTCACGGTAATAAAAATTTAAAGCGCTATATATGCCCTCAAAAATATACAAAACATTTTTGTCCAAGCTAAGTCTATTGTTTTATGTATGTATATCTCTTTGTTTAAATACTTTTACTATTTTTCTACTTATATCTGTTCCCCTTTTTCCAAACTTTAAGTGTACTATACGTAAAAGTCTGGCCACACATAACCGCACCGATGCCCCACAAGACCCGCATCGTAGCACGACCGTGTCTCTTGTACGGTCTGAAACATACCCAGGAAATAAAATCATACGTGGATCGGATTGCGCCGATGCTCCCCGAAGCAAGCTTTGAGTTTACGGGGCGTCACCTTTTATTTCAGTTCATTACGTATAAAATGAAAACTTTGTTGTTAAAGGTTAGTTGTTGTAAACAAACAATACAACAAAAGTGATTTAATAGGAAATTAAAAGTGTAAAATTATTTTTATTGTTTAACTTATGAATACCTTGATATTTTTTGTTTTATAAGTTTTTTTTTAATTATTATTTCAAGAGATCAAATAAACCAATGTTTGTTTACTTGTTAAAATGCGGTGCGGGGTATGTAGTCGAGCACAGAGAGGTGATATTAGGCCTAGGGCGAGTCACGGCCGTGCTACGGTGCAGGACTCGGTGTGGTTATATGTGGTCAACCCTTATAACTGTGTTACCTTATTTGTAAAGATTTAATTTATGATCAGGTATAATTTAAAGCGTGATATAATTGACTTATATTACTGCAGTTTGATTAAATGCAAAATTTTGCGCCGCACCCCCTACATTTCACCGGTGAAGCGCACGGCTACGGGCTCTTTGCGGTTATGTGAGGCCCGACCTTTTAGCTGACACGACGTGTATGTTTTATTAACAAACCACAAAATACTTTTATTTAAAAAATCAGGCTTACCTTAAGAAATGCTCCTAATATTTTACTAATATATTTTAAACAGATAGAAAATGCAAATTTAGAGTTATTTAAAACCTGTTTGTAACCTAGTAATCTTAATGCCTAAAGGGACCCGACTTTCTAAAGCTGTTACCTGAATTAAATAAAGGTAAATAACATCTTAGTTTTTATTTGCCAGTTGTGTTGGATAGTCGTACATAAGTAAACGTTTCAGTAAGTTTTTATACAAGATCATCATATTCTACATTTAATCTATTAAATTTTGTCTACAGGTATTTTTATTATATTAGTTTTTATTAATAAGTATAGTATATTGCCATATTAATTTAATTATTGCCACTTTAAATAACTGATTTCAGTTTATTTTTAAAAGTCCTCGTAATAGAATTTTGTTTTTTTCTAAAATATCATGAAAAAAAATTAAAGTTAATATTTTTGAAAATTATTGATAATTACCACAACTGTAATTTATTTAATAATGTAAAAATCTCTGTTTTATCAAGTTACACTAAAACGAAATAGGCTCAATTTCTTATCCACTAAAGGAAAAAAAACAGAAATGTTTCGGAAAAAATCACTAACCTTTACTGGGGGAAGGAAGGTGTAGGGAAGATATCACGTGTATTTATTTTTTTGTTGAAAAGCTTGCAATTTTTATGTCTATCTAAATATTTTTATAACGGTTCCTTATTTTTTAGAATAAAATTATATTAAACTTTTACAAAAATATTGTTTTTATTTAAATATATTATTGTAAAAAAATATTAATAATAAAATATTTTGTACCAAAAAAATACACGTGATAGGGAATGGAGGGGGTTAGTTGATAACCTAACGAAATATCACTAGGGGGAAGGGGGATTAAAATCTTGTTAAAAAAATACAACACATAATTAATGGACGTTCCCTTACCGGCTAAAAACTGTTAAGTATCAAAGATAGTATTGAAGCAATGATGGTTTATAGGGTTGCCAAAAAAATAATATTTATATTTTACAACAAATAAATGGCCGACAACTTTTCTTAATAAAACCATTATTCTATTACTCAGTTTTTAAAATGTTAATCCCGCTAGTGTCTTACAGAATATTGTTAAGGAAAGTTAAAGACAGATTCTACTAGATCAAAAATATAAAAAAGTCCAAATGTGGGCCTGGAATTGCATTATTTTTCAGGTACTTACAGGGTATTTTTTATTTAAACTATTCCCCACCCAATTTTAGTAAAATTGGTTTCATTTGTTTTATTAAGAGGCTTGTACTTACTTAAATTTATTAAGTCCAGTGGCGTGTCAAGCGCATTAAACCTATACAAATATTTCCGACAAAAAAATGTACGCCACTGACTTTTGTCGAAGCTTTATATTTTATTTAGATTAGGCAAAACAAAATACATTTTTTAGCTTCTGTTTATTTAATTTTTTAATTTAAAAACCAAAAAATTCCACTTAATTGCACAAGTAGCATTTACATATAATCTAAAAAAGTTTTCTAAATCGGGTGTTTTAAATTTTCCTCTTTTAATTAACTAAATTTTATTTTGGTTATCGAAAATTAAATGGGATTCGAAAAAATATAATAGTTTAAAAATATATATTTTTATTTTCTCTATCCAAAAAAAGTAGAATTCTTACAAAATTTAGTAGTGTACAGTTTTTTGGTAGAAATATTCGGATTAGGTAAATTTATTCAAGTTAGATCGAAATAAACCTTTTAAATCTATAAAAACACTACCCAATTTTATTAAAATCGCATTGGGCATATATTTAACATAATTTAAAAAAATATAATATCCTGTATATTTCTGATGTTTATAATATTTGTATTATTTTAAACCAAAAAGTAGGAGAAATTAATATATACTTTTGTTTACTTCCGATACTAATTTACTGACAGCAAACTTGTTTTACTTTATACCGATAACTTTTCGTTATTTTGTGCTGATACATACATAGGTATAACTAAATCATTTTCTCCGTTATAGTGCCATTTCAATATTAGATACCTTTAGAAGTATTACTATAAGATTTCCTTCACGTTATTAGATTCCCAAGCAGCAGTTTTAGTCGCCTTTATATTCCTGCGACTTGTTGGTAACATTAAAGTTGTACTTACTATTGATTAGAACGTAATTACTACTATTCTATTACGTGCCTGCGACCAAAATGGGGAACATTTTAACTGTAATAAATACGTAACGGCGACTACTGGCGACTTACACCGCTACGGTGCGCTCACGTTCCGGCAACGTAAATATCGCTCCTTTGGTGGATTCTTTTGTTTCTTTACATTGCGTCGGTCGTCACTTTGTCTTTGTTTAACGAATTAAAATGGTTTTTATCTTTTATCAGAATCTACCATCATTCTTTAACTATGATTAAAAATGTTACAATATTATTTTATAACCATAAATAATATGGATCAATATGCTGATTTTTGGTCCTTACCAAATTCAAAAACTAAAACGATTATTAAAATTCTATCAAATGTGATGATGATAGATCGAAAATTAACAACGCGCCCTCTCCAAATGCATGTTTAAAAATATATATATTAGAAAGGCTAATGAGAAAAATATGCGAAATTGCTTAATAGTTTTGAAAAATATTTTTTATTATTTCAATAAGCTACATAAGTAGTTTTAGTTTTTTGTGCTGAAATATTAAAGAACAAATCATTTTAGTACCAAAAGAAATTGACATCTAAGCTAAAATGGGTGTTTAAAGTCTTTGCCAGTTAGTGGGTAGCTTTGGCGACCCTTCTGTTTACTTTAAGGTTATTTCTACTTTTAAGTCAAAATTTAGTTACAGATATTTCCAACTGTAAAGTCGCAGTTACTAAATTACGACTTCATAGTTTTAAAGGTATCGTAGTTTCAAAGGCCACTATTAGGTTCTGGTTATATTATATAATATTTACTTTATAAAAACTTTTTTATAGCTAGATAGAGATTGAGATAGAGACAAGATAGATATTTTACGTTATTGTGCGTATAATTTCTAGGAAAATTTCTTATTTTTCCCATTTGTTTATTAATAAAGAAAGTCTTTACGGATGCAACATTCTAGATTGTAAACTATTTAGTTTTAGCCAGTGCTAGTTTTCGTTTGACCATGTAGTGATATTGTCTAGATGTAAACTTTCATAAATATAATGCAATATTTAAGTTATTATATTTAATAAAAATCAAAATTGTATTTATTATACAATATAAATATTTTTGGGCATTTATAAAGTTAAGTCACACAGTTCTTAAAATATTTTCAAAAACATTTTTTACGGCATTGATCATACATTAACTTTATTAATAGATACTTACCTTTTTTCTTCAATCGGTGTCGGTAGTTTCAATTTTAAGTATTTTTAATTAGCTAAAAGTTTAAAAGAAACTTTTTAAAGTCGCCTGTTTTATTGAAGTTATGGAAAAACCCCATAAGTTTTATAAACCTATTGGGAACTACTGACTATTAGTGTTACACTAATCAAGTTTAATTAGCTTTTATTAAGTATAAAGTACTACAATTGCTTAGTAGTGGCACTCAACAGTTTTTTGCCAGAGTTTAAATATTTCATATTTTTTATAACCGAATTACCAGAGATATTTTCAAGGGTAAGTTTTTACTTTGAAATGATTTTTTAATTTTATATATTAATTTGTTTTTTTAGCACATAGTAATAAATAAAATAAAAATAAGTGTTTTTTTTAACCGTAGCTGATTAATTAAAATATTATTAACCGTTTGTGTGCCACTGATACAATAATTGAATATTTTTAATAACTGACTTTTTATTAACAAATTTATTGTTATCAATAATAATAATGTGACATTTAAATTGTAATACCAGAAGCACATGCTGATTTTTTAAAATAAATTCTAATCTTTGTAACTTTTATTTCTATAATACTATTAGTATATTTCGTGCATTGAAATTTAAATTTCAAAAGTGTTAAGCGAAATTGAATTAATAATTTACAAATATAAACATATGTTTAACATTTTTCTACCAACTTTGCATATTAATAACAGGTTATACAGGCACCTTGCTTTCGGAAACTTCAAATAGTTTTTTTATATTTGTTTACGCCATTTTTGATTATATGTTTTTTTTTTTTGGTTCCTTAAGATATTTAAAGTTTTTTCCAAGTATAAAAAATTGTTTAAAAACATGTATTTACTTAATTGTCCACCCAAGAAAATACATTAATAATGAATAAAACAGGGAAAACCTAACTTTTTTAATTAATAGTTGTTTTGATATGTACAATTTTTTTATATAAGTCAAAGCAATAGCGAGGGGTTAAAAAACTACCCCAAAAACCGCTTCTTTCGCATTTTATTGATAAGTATAAAAATAAGAACAAAATTTTAAAATAAAATTAATAGAGCTTAAAATAATCTAAGAAAATTTACTTTAATTGTTTAATGTTTTTAAAATTCGCAACATAAAATATTTAAATTTTTAAGGTATTACTTAGTCGGCCGCCAATCGAAAAATTACCCTGATGAAAAAATATATATATAAAAAATAAACAAGTTAACATTATTACATTTTTTTAACCGTATCTATTAAATGTTACTAAAATTTTCCCATTTTTTTATTAGATTATTAAAAAAAATCCCAATTAAAAAGGAAAATACAGAGAAATTTCTGCTTAATGCAATCAAAGATATATCATCTGAGAACAATTTAGAGTATATTATATTAAATTGTTTATAATGTTTTAAATAGTTTAAGAAAAACCTCTTAAAATTTAAATTAAATTAAACTGATATAATTAAAAAAATAAAAATGTTAATTTGCTTTTTTATGATTTTTTCCAACAGGGTAGTTTTTTCGACTGTGACCAAATAATACCTTTTAAAAGCAAATATCTTATTTTCTGTTGCGTAAGTAAAATATGTGTTAAAATTAATATTTTAGATCATTTTTCGCTCTATCGATTTTATAAAAAAAATTGTATAACTTTATACTTTTTAGAAAATGCTGGAAAAGCGGTTTTTGAGGTAGTTTTTACAACCCCTTACAACAATTTTTAGTATTTTGACTATAAAAATTTCTTGTAGATATCAAAACAAGTATTTGATAAAAAGTTAGACTTTCCATGTTTTTATAATGAAACTATTTTTTATCGGAATATAAATTTTACCTATTTTACTATTTAACTTTTTGTATTACTTACTAGACAATTGCTATCTAAAGCTTTAAATACTTTTTATTTATCTTTAATTTTTTTTTAGTTTCATGGGATTTTAATTCTTTTAGATATTTAAAAACTAGAACATTATCAAAAATAAAAAATATATTTAAAAAAATAATAATATAAAGTTTTAAACCGTTAATAATTATTATTTGTTGTTAATTTTTTTAGGGGCTTTTTCTAATCACAGGATATTTTTAAGTTAGATAATTAAATGTTAAAACATTAATAAAAAGATAAAGTATTTTTGTTTAAAAAGAATAATATAATGTTTACTCTACTTTCCTTCTTTAACCTAAATTAACTTTACTATTTAACTTATTTTAGTTACTTTACTTTCATAGACACTAAAGCAGTTTTTTTTGGTTTAGTTTTAATAATTTTATGAGCCTACATGATAAACTAAAACTATTATTAATTGCTACTATGTATAATCACCATTTGGCAGTGTTAAATTTAACAGTTTTAAATGTAGTACATTCATTAAAGTAGTTTAAAAACTATTAGTAAAGCGATTGTGATCTTTTTTGAATGGAACTTTCCAAATATTTTTTTTCATTTTTAAATTATTTAAAAAAAATTTTATATAATATATATTTGATACAGTTTACATAATTTAATAACTTTCTTTTGATTAATATACCCAAAACTTTAGTTTTTGGTTTTACCTGAACCGAATGTTTGGTAATTTTGCAATTACAAAGTGAATAATTCAAGGTTTGCTTATTATTTTTTTTTTTTAACTTAGCACGAAGGTTTGTCATATTGGGCTCTTCAAAAGTTATCTTACATTTTTTCTGTAAAATGTACAGGGGGAGCCAATAATTATTCCCCTTAAAATATTCATGGGATTTTATATGTTCCGCTCGGCGACGCACCATCCGATATATACGTCGTTGCAATAACCGGTTTTTGCATAATTTCTTTTTCCTAAATTCATTTTCTGTTTTAGTTGTCGTTACCAGAATAAAATAGTTATTTATGTAACAAGTGCATAAAGTGATACTTTTTTTACGAATGGGAAGTTTGAGTAAAAAGACATTATATGCATGTGTTACATACTATATTTTTTCCACGACCGTGGAAAAAATTCCCAAAATACTATTTTATACATGTTTTATTAATCTAAACTTATTAATTTTAATTTTGGCAACACAGCTATTATATTGGAACAAAAATCATAGCCTTCTTATTTTTTAGGAGACAAATTATTCATAACTATGCATTTATTATTTAATTTTAGAAAATTGTATGTACTTCCTTTTTGTAGAAATATTACTAAAAAGAATAAATTCCTTTCAAATTTCTAAGTCATTCAAATTTATTATTACTATTAATTTTAAATAATTTCCATTAAATTTATTTGCAAACTGTCAAATTTTAAAACTAGTGACACATGAACTAAAAGAAATAATGACGAAAAAGGTTACTTGACCGTTTGGTTCAGTTGATGACGCGTTAACTGTTACATAGCATAAATTGGGATGTAGGTATATTGTAGTAGGCTTGAAACAAAACACTAATTCAAAGTGTGAAAAAAAGGTACAAACTGTCAAAAAATTACTTATACTTTTTTCACCTAAAATGGAGTACTTTAACTTCATTTTAATGATTAAAAAATCTGCGTTTTTTTAACGGTCGTGGTAAAACGTATTTTATATGCATACGTTTTATAGAATTAGCAAGATAAATTTAGGTTTTTAATTTCACAATCAACAAATTAGCCATAAATTTACTTTATAATAATTTTACATTTGTATTTTCAGAAAATGTCAGAAAAAGCTTCTGTACTGTCCTACAAATGCTACTGTGGAGCAAATAAACACATTAAATAATTCTCTTGATTGTTACAATTCAACTCCAGCAACCATAATCAATTGTATCAATAGTGTTGACAACATAGCTTTAGGTAAAATATTATTATTAAGCTAATTATATTATTATTAATTTAAAACAATTAAAAAAATATTGAGTACCTACACGATGTTGTGTTATTTTAATGATGACCTGTAATTTTAATTTAACATTTATTTATTTATATTTTACCTTATTAATTATTAGAAAAAAGTATACAGTAAAGACGGTTAGGTTGAAACAAATTTATTTAAAATATAGTGGTTTGTTATTTGGAAATACTATACAGTGCGGACGTAAATAGCCCTCCCCATATCTTTTGTACTTTAATATTTTTTAATTAAATTTGGGTATAACTAATGAAAGGATATAAACTGCTTTTTGACGTAAAAATGATAGTTGCCAACAATCAAGATGGCCGATGGGCGCCATCTTGGAAACAAAATTAATAGAAAGGGGGTATTGTGGTACATCATTTTAAAGCTCCTGACGAATACTTTATAATCCTGAAATATAAAGTCAATATCTTAACCTATTACAAAATGACGCTACTTTAAAATTACCTAAATTTTTGATTTGGATGGCCATACTTCCGAAACTTATAAAGTTAATTGTACCAAATAAGGTATTTTCTTAAAACTCTTTTAAAGATCTTTTGTAAAGGTAACTAAATTTATTTAGGGTGCTTCATTAAACAACATAATAAGTAATTTTTGTCCTGCCCTGTATATTAATATTAGTATCACCAATGCAAAGATATTTAAAAAGCTTTTAGAAAATACCACATTATGTAGATCTAACTTTTAAGTTTCGGAAATATGACCGTCATTTTGTAGTAGATAAAGGTATTGACTTTAAATTTTAGGATTATAAAGTACTTACCGGAAGCTTTAAAATGATGTACGATAAGACCACCCTTTTAATTTATTTTTTTTCCAAGATGACGCCCATCCACCTTCTTAATTGTTGCAACTGTCATTTTTACGTCCAGTAGTTTATATTCTCCCATTAGTCATACCCAAATTTTAAAAAGAAAAATAGGGGGGTTACTATTTACGTCCACACTGTACTTCGTGCATCAATTCCTATGCCTTATGTCAACAATTATTAAAACAAATTTAAAATTTAGGAGTTTTTTTTTGAAAACACTTCGATTTTTATACATGGCTGCAGATTATGGTTAAGTAATATATTCATAGTTCAAAAAATAAGCGCTAACCATAAACTTTATTTTTTCACCCTTTATTTGTGTTATTAGTAAATTCCTCGATACCTATTTACTTTAGGTATAGTACATGGCACAGACATAAAACATAGCTAATAATTTGGTGCAAAACTAATAAAGTTAATTAGAAGTAGGTGCTTAAAAAGAAAAAAAGTTCCAGATCACAGCCTATTTTTGGCCCACCATAAAGTTCGACGAAAAGAAGAGATTTTTTTTTAATATAGACCCCAAATTTTAAATATTTTGGTTCCAATACATTTTTTTAAGAAATCGATGGTGAATTTCTCGATAACTGTTGACTAGGTATAGAAAACGGTACATGAAACATGGTTTGAATTTAATGTACAATTGAAGGGCTTATTTTAAAAACACAATAAACCACACAGCACAAAAATTTGTTTTATTTTCCTATTTATTTATTTATTAATAAAATAAGAGACAACAAAGAAAATTTAAATGATTATTCCTAAAGTTTATTAACTCATTTAAAGGTACCTATTCAAGTTAAGTTTTGATAAAGGTTGACTTATCACATTTTTCTTTAACCTAAAAATTTAGTTACTCCGTCTTTTTGTGATTGTGGCTTATCCTGTTTTTATAATAAGCTCTTCAATTAAAAAATGTAAAATAGTTGTTTTTAGTAAAAAAAAATATTTGCTTATACTAATAGAGTAACACATAAATTTGCCACAAACATAACTATGCCCATGGGCGTATATAAGAGGGGTGGGGGTTGGGGGCTTGAACCCTCTCCCTCTTAGCATGACTAACAAGGAAAATTTATGTTAAAAGTCCTTTGTTATATTTTTAATGCATATGGTTATATGTTTCCCCTCCCCTTAGCATACGGAAAGAATGAAAGAGAATATATTTATTGTAGCAGAAGAATCAGTGATAAATCAGATGAATTACGAAAAGTAGGACCTTTTTTGACTGTACAACAAATTTTGATGCAAAAAAAAGAAAATTGTAGAAAGAAAAAGAATATTTTTTGAAAAAAGGAGGGGGCTTTTTGCTTTACAATTTTTTCACACCAAATTTGTTTGCAGTCAGACTCCTCCCCTTCATAAAAAGTTTTATATACGTCCGTTACGTAGCAAAAAAAACTAACCACTTAATTATTAATTTTTTTCAACCTACCCGTCCATAGTGTATAACTAAACAACAATGCAACGCTATTTTTTTTTTTGGTTTTTGAACCGTATTATGTTTTAAATATTCTATTTTTCAACTCTTGCAAAAATATACAATATATCATTTTAATTGTCATAGGTACCGATATGGTAAATTAATTACGTCATATTTTATAGACACAAATGGGCAAATAAATGGAAAAACAAACGGTAAATCGTTAGTAAGAAGTATTTCTCAAATGTCTACAGCTTCACAAAAGTCGAAAACTAGATTTTCGGATAATGGAGATGACAACCCGAGGTAACATTTTATTATTTAAATTTCTCAAGGGCTTCAGAAGCAAATTACAATTTTAATATTTTAAAGGCATTTTTAAAGTTACAAATAATGCTAATTATATTATATGATTTGATGACTTTTAAAATATTTTTTTAAACATAATTTCAAAATTTGCACGTAGCATTATAGCTGGTTTTACTTAAAAAAGGTTTTATTAGTCTAAAAACATAGGTCTAACACATCCATCAAAATTTTAAATTATACCAATGCAGGAGCATTACCAAAATTTTGTTTATAATTTTATAAAATTGGAATATAGTGGGTATAGAAATTTAGACTATTAAAAAATAAAATATTAAAATAATATTACAAATTAGTTTCAAATTAAATAATTTATTAAAAACTTTTTTACCCGGTGTTTCTCACAGGTGGTTTCCCCTGTAAATGTTTTACCTTTTACGATAGAATAATTAAACTTAATATATCGTTATTTGACATAATTTTGGATTGATTGATGTATTCACTTTCAAATTCTTCCAAACAGCAAGCTGACGTCTTATTGACGTCTCTTTTAGTAATTTTTAGTCACATTTGGTCAGCAAAGACGTCATTAGATGACGACCAAACGACGTTAAATTGACCTCCTAAGTTACAGACAACAGACATCCCGTTAATGATGTCTTTAAGATGACGAAAAATTGACGCATATACTTTTTTTTTTAAAGCTAAAATAATACGTTATTTGATTTGAAAATACTCCTTACTGCTTGCAATTTCCTTGCACTGTAAGGACGCATCTTTCGGGACACTGCCCAACCTGGAGATGCAGATTTTTACACTAGCCGAAGAAAAAGCTAATTGAGATCACCAACCGCAGACCGATCTCGAACTATTTTGGTCTAATCGATACGGTGTAGGCAATAAAAAGCGAAGATGTTGAATAAACGTAGTAGTTTATTGTCCATTGCGCCATCTATCGGTAGAGTTTTTTCCTATTTCAATTTTGTAAAATTATTAGCTTTATTTTTCTGTCATATGATATTTCGGTTGGATTTTGACACGAATCATATAATGTTACAAAATTTTTTGGCGGGTTTTCTAAACATGACATCATTAGATTTTGATGAGCTATTATGACAAAAAAATGACGTCGAAAAGATGTCACTTCCACGACGTCAAAAACACGTTATTAAAATGACATTAAAATGTCTTTATATTTGTGGTCTGATGACGTCCTATGACCAAAAATGATTTAAAAATGACGTCATAATGACGTCAGCTTGTTGCTTGGGCTGAATGGCATTACCGGTATATTTTATCATATTTTAATTAAATGAAATACCGCCTATGTGGTACCAAATCATTAAAAATAAATTGCTTTTTTAGGATATGCTAACGAGCCACCCTTGTTCCATTTGAAAAAAAAAAGGCGTTTTGACCATAAATAGGATTTTGCACACTTTGAACGTCTTAAGAAGTCGTTTAAAATAAAAGACTAATATTTTCATTTCTCAATTGTTACTTGACTTAAATTAAACCGACTTATAATGGCACTCTGAATTGGGTTTTAAAAATTAAATTTTTGACAAAGTGTCAAAAAATCACATATGAGGTGTCATTGTATTCAGAATGTCTATTTTATTGAAATAAGATAAAATATACTGGTAATGCCTTGAAATTAGCAGTCCATTCCGGTTAAACCGAAAAAACAAGGGAATACAGCAACCAATCCACAATTAAGTTAAATATAACGACATACCAAATTTCATTTTTCTATCTTAAAAAGTAAAAAAGATATACTGAGAACCACATGTGAGAAACATCCGGTATAGGCAATAACCTAAAAGAACTACTTCCTAGTTTTTGATGTTTACAAAGAAGCGTTTCAATATTTGTTAAAAAAGTTTAAATTATGGCTATATAACTAAGATAATTCTCTTATTGTAAATAAAGTCGTCATAGAAAACCGTTATTGTAATGGTTAATTACACTGAAAAATCAAAGTAAAAAGATATACTTTGACCTTTTAAGCCCTAAAAAGTATATAAATTTAAAAAATATATATACAGCTTGTCCGCCTAAGTTCTTTACATACGGGAAACTTTTTAATTATTAATTTTACGAAAAAAGTTATTCTTTATAAAAAGTTATTCCTTTTTGAAACTATTTAATTAAAAAGCAATAAAAGGTTAGTAGACTATGGGCCGCTTTAACGAGACCGACGCCGACGACGCCAGACGTCACGACGCCTGACGAGAAAAGTAAAACTGGAAGGTATTGCGGTCGAGACTGCTTGAATACGAGCGCCCTTGCGGATCAATAAAGGTCTGAAGGTTGTAGGTATCAATTGCTTGATGGCAGGCCTATATTACAGGAACGTGTAAAGTTGTTGGGTTGGTGAGAAAATATAATTTTTAGAAAGAAACCTGTAAACGCAATAATCGTTTGTAATTTTTTTTTTATACTGTGGGTGTTTAAATCGATAATAGACTGGTACCATCTTTATCTTTGTATAGGGTAGTGTACAGTTGTCTACATAAAAATATTTAAGTAGAGGGCCTAAATTCTAGAGGCTTTATACAAATTACAGCTAAAAGTTTAATTTTTGGTAAAGAGACGGTAAATTACTAGTTTTGAAAGGGTTTTTGGGCATGGTAAACCATCTGTTTGTTACAATTTAAATAATTGATTACGCCTATTTTAGTAGGTACTTAGATTACTGAGCTCTTGAAAAACAATATGCGGCAACGGAGGTGTAGGTAGTTATACATATCGGGTAAAATAGTATAATTTTGTCGCCTTACAAGACAATATGTTTATTGTTTTCCCTCTTAAAACCTTGATTTTTAAGATGCAAAACATAATTTTGTAATAAAAAAAGTATTTAGCAAGTTTATATGGAAAAAAAAAACGAATGCTTTGTGTACTAACAATGTAACTATATAGAGGCGTACAAATTAACAAGCTAAAGCAATAGCTGTTATATTCTTGGTTATATTCCCGTGAACTAAATACATGCTCGCTAAAAAAAAGTAGGTACGATCGACTATAGGGCAGTGGTATCGGGATGCTTTTGTCTGAAAAATCGATATTTCTTTTAAACCGAGGTACTTACAGGTCTCTACTCATAAAGTAAAGCTTACAGGTGGTTGACGACCAGATTCGTTGCAGTGCCAAGAGTTGTTTTGTATTAAGTAAAAAAATCGGTATTTTTCTTTATTTTTAGTAGCATCAATCCCCCGACAACAGCGGTTATAGGTGCCTGTATGGTAAATAGTAGTAAAATAGTAGTAAAAATCCATACACTTATCTTTTTATATATTTTAATCATTTTTATTTTGTTTATGTTCATTTTTAAACAAAATTACGGTATAATATTAATATTAATTTCACAATGTACCGAACTTATATGCTCTTTTTATCATATTTATGTTGTTTTTTGGAGATATATACGATTGTGTACACCTATTAGAAGCAAAGATATTGCCTCTATTTTAAAATTTTTTAGTCATTTTGCGTATTTAGAGTAAAAGGGCAGTGGGGTTGGGATGTTTTTTACCTAAAAATCGATATTTCTTTTATTCTAGTACCAACAATTTCCTGACGACTTTTGGTTTATGCTCATTTTTTAAACTCATTACGGTATAAATTATTATTAATTTCACAAATGTACCGAACTTATATGCTTTTTTTAGGATATTTATGGTATTTTTGAAGATATATGTGATATTGCCTTTTGTTTTAAAATTTTCAGCCATTACATATTTAGAGTGAATGGGGCCGTGGTATCAGGATGTTTTTTTTGCCTAATTTCGTTAGGGAGTTGTAGAAAATGGTATAAATTAAGGTTTGCTATAATTTAACTGTATAGAATAGCATTATTACATATATATTACTAGAAAATTTTATTTAATCGTCTTATATGGGCCTTATTGAATGAAATGGGAGTTTTGTACTTGTTTAAAAATAATCTATCAAACATAAAATATTTATAATTATTATATTATTATTTAAGTATCTTTTAGAGTACATTGCTTGAGTTTTCATATAAACTTGTTATGTATAGGTATTCTAAAATATTAATAGGCTATTAGGTTATTTGTATCAATATAATATTAGAAATTGATAAGAGGTATCACTTGGTCGTCAAGCTGTTATGCAAATTGTTAATCGTCTTATATGGGCCTTATTGAATGAAAAGGAGTTTTGTACTTATTTAAAAAATAATCTATCAAACATAATACGTCTAAAAATACCTAACATGGCTAAGATTTAGAAATGTGTTTTAAAACAAAATTCCTAAAAATCGAATCACTCATTCTTGATTAAAAACTTAACACTTTCTTTCTTTCTGGTCTTATTTAAAACAATTCATATAAATTAAGAAATGTGTTCAAAAATACCTAAACTTACCGATATTTGAAAAAAAACATTATCCTTTATAAGTCAAAATTATCAAAAAAAAAAGTCTTAACACAAATCTGTACTCTCATTTTCAAATACCGCTTAAGAATTATGATTTTTTTTTCTGCCCAAAAAAAAAAAGAATAAATAAAAATAAAATTGTTATATAAAGGCTAAGCCAAAATTAAGAGTAAAAATCGATCCTTGTCCCTCTGTTATCAATTTAGGAAATTCTCTTACATATGACACTACCCCCAAATTTGTAGCCTTTATTTTACCCTTTAAAACTTAAGAAATCTTTACTGTTCATAAATAATTAAAATTTCCAGTATCAAAAGTTCTAAGCCAAAAATTTAAACAAAAATTGGGTTTGCCACTTTCTTATCGATTTAGACTTCCAACCCTCTACTCTAATTTTAAAAACGTGCTTATGTCAAGAACCAAAACTAACTCTAAGGATAAAATTTGGAAAACAAATATATATATTTTTTTGCTCATCCCCTGTTCATTTCTGAAAAACTTTAATATATCGAAAATCTAAGCCATTTACTAATATACTAATATGTAAAACCCTCCCTAACTGAAATTTAGTTTAGTTTACGCAAAATTAGCACTTCCTTATAGATTTATAAAATCTTTACCATATGGGACTTCGCTATTTCTTATTTTTAAAACACCCTAAAAGTCAAGAAGCAACACAACCCTCATTTTTCTAAAAAAAAAACTCCAACATATCCAACAGGGCTCAGCCTCTAACCATTATCTAAAAGATTCGCCCTTTAAAAATCATTAAATGTTTTCTATGTCTCGAAATAACGAAAATTGATAATATTTGAATAACCGTTATTTTAGGGCGATTTTTTATTGGACCCGCCTTGTTCTTGATTTAGAAAAATATTTTTTAACTCTTGGTTCTATTTTAAAACAACGTATAAAAAATCAATTAAGCTTACAAGGTTTACAAACTTAAAACAAAAATCGGGGTTTTACCACTTTTTAGAAAAACTTTAACATATAAGATTTCCACTCTCTTCCATTATTTTAAAAACACCTTTTTATAGTCAAGATCCAAAACTATGCTTCCTATCTCCCCTTAGTAATTAAAAACTCGACATATACAACCACCTCCAACACTAACCATTTTTTTAATCGTCCTTGAAACAACTCATAAAAATCAAGAAACTAACTAACCTTCTAGTAAATTTTTAAATATAAAATCTGTTATACGCCACAAATAAAATTGCTAATATTTAAAAAACTTCATGCTCCAGGCCAAATTTAGAAAAAGTGGGTGTTTTCCTTCTCACTTTTCTTTTTGATTAAGAAGAAACTCTACATATGAGACAACTGACAAACCTCTAGACCTTATTTTAAAAACACTCTTAAAATTCAACAAATAAATCCATGCGTCCTAGAACAAAATTAAGATAAATGGGTCTTGCCCGTCTTACATATCAGATAACACCTAACCCTTCTACCAATATTTGAAAAATCTCCCCTTTTTAAAATGAATTTTTCTACCTGTGAAAAGCTATCCGTACTATACCAAAATTAGGAAAAAAGTCGCTTCTTTGGTCCCTATCCCACTCTTATCGATTTATAAAACACACTTACATATCATACTACTATAGCCTCTAGCCTTTATTTAAAAAATACTCCTTAAAAATCACGAAATTTTCAATGTTTCAAAATGGAAAAAAGTCGATTCTTTGGTCCCCGTCCCTCTTATCGATTTATAAAATACATCTTACATATCATACTACTAGCCTCTAGTCTTCATTTAAAAAGTACTCCTTAAAAATCAAGAATTTTCAATGTTTCAAAATAAATAAAAAATTTAATATCTAGAAATCTATAAGTATTACGCCAAAATTAAGCAAAAAAATGGCTTTTATTCACTTACTTGACTCACAACCCTCTATCCCTTATTTTTAAACCAAAACTATGCCTATTAGAACAAAATAAAAATGCTTTTTATCCGTCCTTTTAACGATCACTATTAGAAAAATCTTTGAAAAACTATAAAATCTTTCTCTATGTCCAAAAATAACTAAAATTGATAATATCTAAAAAAAGAACGTATCCTAAAACAAAAGTTATTATTATCTCCTATCTTTGTTGTAAAACTCTAACATATGAGACCACTCTCGACCCACTAACTCCTGTTTAAAAACACCTTGAAAATAAATTTAAAAAATGATGTCCAAATATGCCTAAGAATGTTAATACCGAAAAACTCATAACGGTCTTAGACTAAAAATTTAAAAAAAGCAAATTTTCGATTTATCTCGAAAAAAATATGTGTTTTAACAAAAAATAGAATTCTAAGTACAGATATCTAAGAAGAAAAAACAGAGATAAATGTGCATATAGCTCAAAATATGTGTTTTAGCAAAAAAAAATTGAACACTGCGGTTTAATTCTTCGAAAAACGAGAACTTTTCCATCACTGGCATTGGTACGCTCCCCTTGGTGCAGAGAGCCTGACGCGCTGCGCGAGTTGACCATCCTTTATACGAAGTGAGCCAATACAAAAAAAAAAGACACAAAACTTCTTGGTATCAAAAAGTACCTTGTTATGTAACTTTTTCTAGTGATCATCATGTAGTTAACTAATGAGTCAACTCAGTCAAAGCCAGTTCAAATACGGGTAAAACTAAAGTTTATCTAAGTTGTATCTGATCATATGACACAATATCAAAGTCATATTTTTTCCAATCTATTCAAAGCTGCAGCACAATATAAATATTAGATAAACTGCAGTTAAACATTGTGCTTAATCAGTTGTTAACTGTCACCAATTCAAATTACCATAAGTCATTTTTGGTCATTCGAATCTACTGCCAAGACATATAAAATCACATATATTACCATAATATGCTTTTGAAAAGATTAAATTTTCATGTTCAATAATTTGTTACTAAAAGTTATATGTATATTTAAAACTGTTATTGAAAATA